>JAOVVB010233861.1:0-10060 GCA_028570985.1 Heterobranchus longifilis | reverse complement strand
GGTGATGTACACTGTCGTGGAATGCACGTGATTGGATAACATGCTGCTCCCTGCTCTCTGCCTGCTGTTCAACCGGAAACAATATGGCGGTGTACATGCAGTGTACAACTGCGACATCTAGCGGTGAAATGATTTTGCCTATTGCTCCTTTAACTAAACCCCCAGATCAAATAGTTGGCTTTTAACAGGTTGATTACTTTCAGAAAACACTGAACCTAATGATAGTGATTCATTTCAGGTCAAGAAAGAGATTGTTAAACAACAAATAAATGCATACAAACTTGTCAAAATGATGATCCAAACACACATTCACATATGAATGGGAGCTTCTGTTTTCTTTCTCCTAAAAGGGGGCGTGGCCTTGATATTTTGCAAAGTACCCGTATGTGCCGCTCTGATGTGTAACCAACAAACAAGTAAGTCTTTGTTTAATACTCGAGTGTTTACTGAACATACATTAGAGGACACAATATAAACAACTTTTAGTATAATGAAGTCCAGTACAACAAACATCACCTGTTTGACACAGTGTCAACACAAACTGTATCAGTCGGTGTGTCGTTCTCTGACAACTTTCATTGTTTGAGTCTCTGTGTTGAGAAGAGAAATGAAATCTCATGAGTCCCAACCAGGAAACGCCTGGCAGGAAAGATTGAGAGAACGGCTCGGTGTGTTTTCATTCCTCCTTCAGAGGAGGTGAGGAGAGGAAGGGGGGGAAAGCGAAGGAGAGAAGATAACAGAAATGGGACATTGTCACATTGTTCGTTTGCATTTAAAGTCAAGTCTTTCTTTCAATCGCAAGCTTTGATTTTTATTTAGATGTTAAACATTGTCTTTATTATTTTTATCACAATTATCTGTTCCCATGGCAGCTGTTATTGATCCAAATGAAGAAAAATGAATTCCAAAAAACAAACATTTGTTTCTTGTGGGGGGAAAGGGAATGGGAGGCAAAGGTCTGAATTGAACAGCTTTCACTCCGGTATAGTGGAAACAACTCCCTGGCCTGTTTATTTTTCTTTAAACCAATCACAATTGTCTTGGGCGGCGCTACGCCCCGACTGCAGCGAAGGGACTTCCTCCGGCCGGGGTCTCCTCCCGGCGGAAGTATAAGGCTTTATGCCGACACTGCTTACGTACCCAGCCAGACTAGTTACACATTAATACCTTTAGAAGAATTTGCCACATTTTATCGTTTGCAAGCTAAGTGATACAGGCTGTTACAGACAGCTTTTGTTTTTAGCTTGTTAACAATTCACTATTAGCTTACCAATCACACTGTAAATCAACAACTGCGGACAAAGCAGGTGGAAATATCACTTTTCTACCAGTTGCTTAACTCAACTTGAGTAACATTACATTATGACTTCACCTGGTTCACTGTGTGTAACAGCGGACACGGTCTCTGTTGATCCTCGCTCCCTCTCGGTGAAGAGGACAGAGACACTTGCGCGAATGACAGCAGCATAATTTCTTTTTCTTTTCATTTGTCTAATAAGACACTGTGATAAAACACACAGGCGCTGTGTTATATGGGAGGGAAAACCCTGGAATCATCAGCCTTATAAAGTAGCCAGCTGGAGTTAGATGAGTAGTCAGCTGTTTGACCGACGGCTGGCGCTGCTGAAAGCTGGTTGTTTAGGAAGCGCTTGATGTGCAGCAGAGTTTTCTGAGCGGAGCACGGATTTTAAAACGTCAATAATCACAGACGATCTTGTTCATTTAATTGTGCGAAGCCAAAATCGTGATCGATTAATTGTGCAGCCCTAGTTGCTAACTAAAAGTTTCTGCGTGGGACTAGTACTTGTGAACTTTGGTTCTGCATTACCTGCATCAATCTACATACTGTGTATTCTGCGTACAGCTGCGTGCATTGGACCGTGACCACTACTGTGACGGTTTGGCACGAATACACAAACCTTTACAGCTCTAACACCAGCAGTTTTCAGCCCCAGGAAACTTTTGTGTGAGAGAGTTTTTAGCTGCAGAGAACTCATTAAAATTGCAGCAACTTTATTCTCCATGTTGACTTTCTGAGTCCAAACACAACGGTGAATTCTTTTTAGTTCAATACATTTTCTGCTGCAGATTTAAAGCAGAACTTCACCTTTGAACACTTTCCTAATGTTGCTGCTGTTTTTGTGCGTCTGCTCTGTTGTTATGTAACTGCGGCAACATAAACTCCTGATGTAATTGATTAACTATTGAGTCAAATGCTTGATTAGTGACAGTTTAATCAAATGTTTTGTCCAACTTACAGTCCAAAACACAAAGATATTCAGTTTACAATTATATAGACTAATCCTGTCAGCTCCAGCAGCTGAAGGACTTCAAGTTACTCCCTGCTTTCCTCTTGAATGCAGCAACACTGTTTTTTTTTTTTTATCAGGGACCAATACCTGTATTTTTTCTGGCCAGGACCCAATCCCAAGTCCAGAATGCACTGCAGAAACCTGTGTTTTTAAATGAGCACATACTCAAATATTCCTGACTGGAAAACCTCGCTCTCTTGCTCTTAGTGTTTGTCTCTCTCTGCTCACCTACACAAACCTCTCAGCTGAATAAAATAAATTACAACAGAACAGTGGCAGCGTACTGAACACCAGACTGATGACACATAACGGTGTTTGAGGATATGAGGGGGAGTTCACATAGAAAAACAACCTGTACAGCTAAATATTTACACTGAAGGGTTGGACTCACCTTCTCATTTTAATATTTTTCTCATTTTATACTTTATGTAGATTAAGTTCTTATATGGCTGTTTGTGACTTTGAGTCAGGTTGTGCATATAAATATAAGTTTTAGGTGTATTTACTTTCATCGTCTCCTGTGAATTAGAGCTGGACGATATGGCCTAAAAATAAAATCTCAGATTTTTTTCACACCACACCTGATTTCCGATTTTACTCTATTTTTCTTCTTTAAAACAAACTACAAAAGATAAAGGAGTTTTGTTTTTATTTTAACAATGAAAATGATTAACAAAAGGAAAAAATTAATGTTCATATTGGGATTAATAAAGTGCAAACCACTTCACTTTGTGTGTCAGAGTCCATCTGCATGGGTTGCCATGGTAACGAGATTGGTCTATATGCGAGACTACTGGTGACGTGACTTTCCAAAGCAAAAGCATGAGTTAGTTTAGCATGAGTTAGTTTTAACAACTTAATGTTTCATCCACACACTCGGCTCATTTCCTGTAACCAAATGTCCGCACACTGTAGCTCCCGTTAGTAACGTTTCGAGCTGACGTACTCTTCCTCAGACTTGTTTTCAAAAAGAGAACACCGTAGAATAAACACACACTCATCGTCGACACGATGATATGTTAACTATGAGAGCTCAGGGAGTTCTGTTCTGTCGTTATTATAAATCGGTTTTCATTTTTAGACATCGTCCCAAACCATGAATTCAAATGAATCGATAAAATCAATTTAGCACCCTGCTCTACTATGAATAAGTCAGTCGGAATATTAAAATGGTGACAGATTGAAGAATACATTTGATGTTTTGGTGCAAGCTATGAAACGAAGGCTGCGCTCCATTTAGCTGTGCAGGCCTGCTGCTTGATACATGGCGGCAAGGGTGGGGAAAGCACACTACTTAAATGGTGTGCTGATAATATAAGGTGGTATGTACTGCATACCGCTGGATAATCAAACAGCAGCAGGCGGTAGAGGTGCTGTGGTAAGCTTTACTTTCATATTTTCAAAGCTTTTAAGTCTTTCTGTTTGGATTCAGCAACAACAAGCCATGTGAAATATATATTTAGTAGTCTATTGTTTACAATACTATGTGTAGTATTTTGTTTAGGCAACTTGCACCCCCGAGCTGCTGTTTCAAGATAGTGGCATGGGCTGTTTTATGTATCAAAGTGAAATGGAGTGGTGACCATGCCCGACTTGCACAAACTGGCATTGTGCCAGTTGGGTTTTGGAGTGCACCCACTCATCTTCCTTTTTTTTTTTTTTTTTTTCCATTTCATGCCTTTTATTAGATAGTGATAGTGGAGAGATGACAGGAAGTGAGAGAGAAAGACATGTAACAGATATCAATGGCTGGATTCAAACCCGGGACATCATCACACTACCGGACTAAAAACTAAAACCCCACACAGATAGACTTAATGCAGCCTGCAGTCGTTCTGCTCAGTATTTATTACCTGCATCTGACCCAAGACATGACATCTTTTCTCGGTGTTGCAGATTTCATTGGACTGAAGGCAAATATGACTGTATTTTTATAGTCTGTGTAACCCCATCCCCCAATCTCAGCAGTGACATTTAACAGTGAAATATTGTTTATCATAACCAATGGCAATGATGTTCAGAACTGCACGTGGGGCCAGATGTAATGATGCATACACACAAAACCCATGCACACCCCCTTTCCTACACATAAACTGGTGTTTATAAAAGAAGAATAGGCAGAGAGAATATGCACATCTCACCCATACTTCAGACCAGCCATATACTCTGTCATTTCTGTAGTGAGATCAGTGACACAGAGACGTGGAAATAAAAAAATAAGGTGAGAGACTGCATGGTAATAAAACATTATTCATTTAGGTTGTTTGGAAATTTATCTGCACAGAGATGTATAATATGGCAATAAAAGATGCCCTGTTTTAATCATCATCTTCATTTAATCTTCTGAGTTTGGCTATCAGTATCAGGAAAGAAAGTCAGATCCTTCGATACAATGGTAAAATTGTGCTTTTTCTTTGTCGTTCTTTTCATTGTAAAGTCTAAAGACTGGTGGAGCTGACAGGTTTTTAGGGGGAGCAGGCAGCCCTACTGCTGATTATTTTCTCAATTCATTGATTAATGTTTGGTCTGTAACACGACAGAATTTGTGATGGGAATTTTTCACACTTTTCTAACAGCCCACAACTGCAAATCCTCACATTAGAAGCTCAAATTACAGATTATCTGGCATTTTTGAAAATTGACTTTAATAATTGTTTCGAGTAATCCTTTCACCTGTAGAGGTATTTATATGCAAATATGTGATTGTCTGTCTACTCCATTTACGTCCAACTGTAGGAGAGGAAACACGGCTCATACACGTGTTTCACAATCATTGAGATGTATGAAACGGAACAGTGTTTACACACAGCATTATAAATCTGTCTTTGTCCGCACAGAATCTTGAATCTGTAGTTTAATGTATCTGGCATCTGGTATGCCTATTTATACTATATTATAAGAACAGGACAAATTCAGTTTATTTAAGATTAAGATAATCCCAAAGCCTGACACGCCACAAGGCATGAAGATGATCTGTAACCGGTACGATAATCCTGCTGGCCTGAGGCCTGTGCTCAATGTGACGGATTCAATAGTGAATGAAGGCTTAGCCTATATGTTGAAGACACACTGTAAATTATTCTCTACACACTTCATTCATTTAGGTTTGTAGTTTTGGTCCTTCAGGCAGTGGGTCTGTGTATATTTCACATGTAGTTATGGTAAAACATACACTGAGCAGCCACTTTAGGTAGACTTGCACAATCTATTCAACAGCTCTGCCATAAATTCTACCTTTACAAAGTTCATAATGTTCATTTTTTTTGACATTGTGAGTAAACTTGCCTAGTAGTTATTCAGTGTTACACGGTGTTGGGGCATACACCAATTACATTACTTGCCCACTGCTTCCACCACTTGCTTTTTTTTAAATAGAAATAAAACTAATTTAGTTTATTTTTGCGTGTCAGCACCCACCTTGTGTCTGCTCCATACAGCAGCAGCAGCAGCACAGAGGAGTCAGATTTAAATTTCACTTTCACTTTGACAACAAGACGATGACCGAGGAGTTAGTGTCAAAGTGAAAAATCTGATCATTTATATCATAGCCTATCTATACCATTTATAATAGATTATCAGTGTGTCACAGAGAAAAAAGACCAGAAACTAGATGGCGAGCCGACCGCAGAGCTCCATGGTCTTGAGTGGACAGACCGATTGGATCTGTGCATATAACTGTAGTCTGCGGACTTCTTAACATAATTTATATACAGTTTGTGATTAACATGGCCACTGAAGGGAAGCGATCAGCGCAGAGAGGCACTTCTGTCTTGAGTCTGAACCTGGCGGCTGCCAAAACAGGCCGTGCAGCAAAACCTCGACTGGAGAGGCACACTCATCCGTGGTGCGTCTGTGGTGTAACACCAGTGTTGTTGTAAAGGTGACATTGTACTAATAGCCTACATTATATCACCAATAACTATGACCTCATTGCTAAAACATAAAATTGAATCTACACCTCTCTGACAGTGTGAAAAACATCTATATCATAGACTTCTGTGTGAGAACAGTTTTATATTAGAATGGACAGGTTTACCTCGTGAAATGGCCACTGAGTGTATTTTCACACAGGTCATACGGGGTTAACTCCACGCTGCCTCAAACACTCAGACAGCCGCCATCATCTGTAGCCCTCTGGAGGCCGATGATATTTCTGAGTTGTCATAAATAAATAGGTATTGACAGGTTGAGCGGCTTGCATCATGTCCCTGTGTGGCAGCCGGATCAGCCTACGGTTTCACTCGGTGCTTCTTGTGACTAATGAAGTCCCCCGAGGCGTCTCTGCGCGCCGATCGTTTGTTAAGACGACGGCCTGCTCTGTCGTCCCCCAGCAAACGCTCCTGAGACTTTTTTTTTGTCTCTGCTGCGGTGCCTCCACGTTCTGGTGCAGTAAAGTGCAAATTTAGATTTTTGAAAAGGTTGCAGTTTGTTGAATATCAGCTCGCGGACTCGCGGGACTACTCGCAGAGGTGTTGAGTTCATCTTTATGCAAAGTGTCATTTAGATTTGTTTGTATTCTTTGTTTTGATGCTTCCTTAGAGAGTACTTTGGTATTCTGATACTGAGTAATTGAGCTGTTGAGTTTAAACAAAGAAAAGCATTCCCACGCTGTATGTCGTGTATTTGTTTTTATCATTCCACCTACGCCTAACACTCTTTTTTGGCAGCAGCTGTTTAAAGATTCAGAGGCTGCTTCTCTCAGGAACACCACTGAATCCCCCTCACAACTAGACTTGGTACAGGACTTCAATGGGTGTAATCCACTGGTTTTTTTGTGTGTTTTTTTTTTAAAGAAAAG
Source organism: Heterobranchus longifilis (assembly GCA_028570985.1). NCBI lineage: Eukaryota > Metazoa > Chordata > Actinopteri > Siluriformes > Clariidae > Heterobranchus > Heterobranchus longifilis. The sequence continues at coordinate 2,950 of JAOVVB010233861.1, read as the reverse complement.
ACATAGGTGTCAAGTAAATCCTATCTGGCAGCTGAACAGTCTGCTGTAGAGTCATGGTGCTTTCAGTCTTCCATCAGAGGGAGGTTTTTATGTCATTGAGTCCAACAACTAGTTAGCTCCAAAGCTGAAGTCTGCCTCTACCACAGACTGATGTAACGCACTGCCAATAATCTGATTCAAGGGAAGTTGCAGGCAAAGACAAAAAAAACAGTCCAAGGCCAAAATAAAATGTAATTTTCATTTCACATGGCAAGAATACATTAACAAACCATTAGCAGCCTTGGATGGAAAAATTGAGAGACCGCTTTGCTATAGCTCATGCAAAAAAGCATGAGCAAATATGTTTGTCCTGAAGGTGTGTTTAGACAGAATGGCAAGCAAATTTAAGGTTTCGCAATTGCGCTCAAAGTCAATGGAAAGACGAGTAGACATAGATTCACCCAGGATGGTGCAAACTGAGGTTAAGACGTGTCGACATGAGTTGAAAATGTTTCAACTTTAGTAAATACATTGTGCGTGATGAATCTGCTTCGTAAACGTGGAGACGAGGGAAAAGGAGAGATTGGAGGGAAAAAACAGAAAGAACTGGAGTTCATAGTGAGTTCTGAGATTAATCGGTCCGGGCTGAAGACAAAAACACAAAACATCCAACACAAGTCCGTTTCTAGGTAGCTTACAGCTAACGTCTGCACAGTTGGTACATTGGCTGTTTGGTGCAAATCAACACAGACTGTACAGACAGTCCAGCAGTCAAATTTGCATGAATAACACTGGGATTTAAGGCCATTTAAGGTAATCGCATTGTCAGGCTCAGCTCTACCAAATGTCCACCCCTCAGACTAGTGGATTATGGGTCGGGTCATGCTAGAAAAGCAATGGTTTTAACAATGTGCTGTCTGACCATGTTGGAAGACAAAAGTGTTGCTATTCCAAACTGCCAATTTCAAACCCTAGGCAACAACTGACATTAGTATTTATACAAGATATCTACAGTGGCTGCTGCTTTACATGGCATAAAAGAAATATAGTTGAAAGAATAAATGAAGAGGATAAAGGTTTTTAGGCACCGGCACGTATTTGCAAAATATGTGGTGCTAAGAAGGTTTGTGTGGTAGGGTTTAGTGCTTGTGAGCTGCTGTAGCTGGCAAACAAGTGGCTAACACACTGGCAAAGATGGAAACCTGCTAGTCAGTTCCAATAGCTCGCTGAATTTCATTCTGTTTTCTACAACCCCCCCTGGCATTTTATTCTCAGGATTGTACATAATTTAATTTAACAAGCTTTTCCTTTTAGTGTCAGACGACAATAAGTCGCGACAGTAAGTTCACACAGTTTCGATATTTGTACCATCAACTCCTGTCTCGCAATACCTCCTGTGCAAAATGTAAAATCCACTTCATATGCAAACGTAGACCCTTTCAGTGTCGTGAGCAGTCACTCAATTACATGTTTGGGCTGTTGTGCACCAGTACAGTGTGATTCTCCTTATTTATTTATTTATTTATTTATGTATTCATTCATTTATTTATTTATTTTACAGGAAGCTTCTCTGTCATGTAGAGTATTAAACTGGAGCTCCAGCAGTGCTGCAGCTATTCTTTTAATTGATTTTTCACTTTAATGTTCAGTTATCAGCAGCTATCTATCAGCCCCCAAATGAGCAGAATTTAACTCCAAACAAAATATTGCATTTTCTTTTTACTCAGTGTTTCCGTTGTAGGTCTAACATTCATTTCAGTATGGTAATTTGTGGCATTAGTAAGTATCAGCCCACACAGTCCTGTATGTTTCTATTGTTCCTTTGTATTCTCATGAACTATTCATTGAGTAGATGTATTGTAAAGCACAAAGGCTCTGCAGATCTCTGTCTGTGAAATTGAAAATTACACCATTTTGTATTTGCAATCAGCTTTCTTTTCATAGCCAAACCCTTCAGACCGAAGTCACTTCTGATTGAATTTGTCCCTCTGAGCCACACACTTGTCTGGTTTTTAACCTTTGAATTACCTCTCTATTTGTCAGTCATCATCAGACTATCTCACATTATTCCCCCCATCTGGAGCTTTAGCCTTCAGTCTCACTCTGTTGTTGTTGTGATCCATCCATTAGCTATATCTGCTTATCCTGGAGGGTAGCAGGGGCCGTGGAGCCAAACCCAGCTGACAATGGGTGAGAGGCGGGGTACACCCTGGACTGGATGCCAGTCAATCATAGGGCAGTTGTTGTAGGGCTGTACAATTAATCAAATTTTAATCGCAGTCACGATTTTGGCATACCACAATTAAATGCAATATTCATGATTTAAAATGATTTGTAATAATTTAAAATGTGTGCTCCACTCATAGAAATCTCTGCTGCACATCAAATCATGCGCTTCCTATGCTAACAGCCAGCTAGCTTTCAGGGTTTTGTCTAGCGCAAAATGGTAATGTTAAGTCTGGATTAGCAGGAGATAACGGCACAACAGTGTGCATATGGAACCTGCAAGTCTCACAGCAGTCTAACAGCTGTTTGATAGCAGTGGGGATATGGAGGTAGTGACACTGTCCAGTGTTTCCCCTAGGTTTACTGCTTTGGCCTGGCAGATGAGTAAACACTAGGGTTGGGTGATATATTAACATTTTTGGTATATTTGCCATCTGTGTGCTGCTCTTTCCACTGTTCCAACATTCATTTGCTGAATCACCCGCTGCAGCGCAGAGCACACCCAAGTCAGGTGCGCACAGGAGCAGCTCTCAAGGCAGATCATTAAATTAAATTAAATTAGCCAAACCCTAATAAGGACCGGTCTTATTTTGATGCCGATTTGTAATAAAGATTTGTACATTAGCAGGAATATAACACACCATGGAAGTGAAAGCAATGCTCTGTTCATTTAAAGGAGCAATAGGTGAAATCATTTCACCGCTAGATGTCGCAGTTGTGCACTGCATGTACATCAAAACAAAGC
>JAOVVB010233860.1:0-10060 GCA_028570985.1 Heterobranchus longifilis | reverse complement strand
GTGAACAGTGGAGTGGATTTCGTGGAGACAGGAAGTCAACAACGGCAACAGCTCACCCGGTAAACCAGACTAGGCTTAATCCTGTCCAGTGAGCACTGATTACAGACCAGCAGGTGCACCATTAGGCTCAAATTAAACCACATGCAAATAATAATAATACTGCAGTGAAGCATCACATATGCTGTGTTCACACCAGAGGCTCCCAACACTTCTCATTGTCTGGTTGACTGTTCCTATTTGTTTTAGGATGTCACCCGTCCCTGCCTCCAACACAAGCTGACAGCCAAGCTGAAAAGACGTGTGTGCTCACAGTAACAATAACAAAAAAAATGTCACATCCATTTTGGTTGCTGTGCTACTCCCACTTGTTTGCAACACACTTGTCATGACTAAATTGAGGAATCTCCCTGAACGCCAATCAAGTCGGCTGTTTGGCTTTTATTTCCATTGTTGCCTGTTTGTGCTGTTGCTAATGGTGGCACCACAGAGCTCAAGTAGCACCGGAATTATGACAACTGTCTCATGTGAGTAATCCAAGTTTGATTTGCTATCGTGGCAATAATGACAAAGATCGATTTAATTCCGAAATAACTACAAAGCAAAGATTCAATAGCAGATTTGGGACACATTCGGCTGCAGTTTGCATGTTTCATATAAAGGAGATAAATCAGAGAAACACACAAAAGCTTTTTCCTCTTCAAACACTCCCTGCAAAGGTTTTTCTTTTGCTCCAGCAACTGCAGCACTCAGGCTTCACATTGTACCCACTTGACTTTAACAGACTTTTAACTTGATGCCACAGGTTATGATGTGCTACGCATATCTAAAAACATGTCCTCCCTACCCATCAACCTTCCATCAGAAAATTACCACCTAAAGCAGAAATTCCTGGATGTTGCTGATTTTTATATCCGAGACGAGGGGATGCAATTAGCTGTGCATATTTATGTATTCTCTGTACAGGGGTTGGAGCCTCTCAGCATGTACGCCTAAAAGCACAGTTCAAAATGCAGCGGGGAGGAAAACAAAGCTTAGAAACATAATGCAAACTATTATTTACTTCAGCTTCCTGTAAATGTAGTCATTTTGACAAAACAGGACTTGCAGGTGAGATTTTTAGGAAAGCTCCTAAACCACTGAAAAGTTTGGCGTAGTTAAAGGACCCACTATGAATTGCAAAACAGTTGTAGTAGTGGTTGCTAATTGAGATCTACAAAGATCCTCTACTGAAATGCACCTAGTACAATTCAACAGTAAGGTTCTTCTTCATGCAAGTTAGAAATATGGAGACATGTTCGCCAACCAAAACAAAAATATTCCACAGAATCTACACTAATTATTTTTGATGGTAACAGCATACTTGTGCAACCCTTTTTGTTTGACAAGAACCTCAATATTGGACAACTCTGCATAACCCCCAGTCTATTTTCAAGTAGAACTTTTACTTTTTAAATGCAAATCTCAGGATAGTCCAAAATGGAGATTGCACCATCCAACTTTACATAACCCTCTTCTGCCATTGAATAAAATTATCTTGTTGAAACTTAAATTAAGGGCACATCAAATAAAAGTACGGCCCTGAATCATGTTATTCTCCCCCTCATCTAGAAACCACATATCTTCAGTTGCGCAGCCAACGGCTGGCATCCTCCCTCTGGTTATTAAGGTGGGCAGATTCAAAAATATTCAGGAGGAAAACACAATGTTTGAGCTGTGTTGTGCCAACTACGATGATTTACGAAGGTATATTTTCCATAAAATATTCTAATGCACAGGTGATTGAAAATGGGAATGGCTGTTAAATGTTGATAATTTGCTAGCTTTGTCTTTAAAGCCTGGAAAAGAAGGCAAGATAGATTATTTCATTAGTATTTATTTTAATTTCTCCAGCACAACCATCTATCAACCAGTGGAGTGCATTCATGAGGCATGCTATCAATAGCAAAGAAGTCAACCCTGCCCTTTGTCCCGAACTTTCGACATCTTGCATTAGGGGAAAGTTGTTCACAGCAGCTTCATTAATTGATGTGGTGAGAAAACTCTTAGCTTGGAACCTTTAGTGCCATTTAGGAGAACTTCTAGCAGTACGATTAGATACTTTGTGATTTTGGCCCCTGTCCTCTTGTTGAGTGGACTATTATAGAGCATTTACAAATAACTACGACTTCTAGCTAAGAATGTCAATTAGACGCTGAGAATCTGAAGGGCAAAGACCATTTGAACTATGGCATTATAGTTTCTGCCCCTCATCATCTCCTGCGGAGCATTTATAGGCTGAATATGTCAAATCAAACCCCACACTAAATCTGAAGTGGCCTCTTGATCGCTGCCTCATGTTCTAACTGCCATTTGCTCTCAATGAGTCCATAAAGAGAAGCCATAATCCTCTCACGCCATCTGAAGAGGCTTTCTCATCATAGGTGATTATGGCACTGGAGGGCTTTCGTCATCATCCCAGTGCTTTCCTAATTATTGGCCCAAGTCTAAAGATGTCATTCAATCAAATGACAACTGATGTTTCATTCACGTATCACATGTTACTCATTTAATGTTCTCAGACTGTGGCTGGGAAAATAACATTTCTTTGCTTAAAATATTCACACCATCTTGGGCTTGAGGCAGACTAATGCAAACCCTTAGTGAAATAAATGAATATAACATCTTTCATAATTGTGAATTTTTTTTTTTTTTTTTTTTTTTAATATCACTGATGTTGCCATGGATATTTTAAATGTTTATTTTTCCAATCATAGGGCATTCAATTCCTGTCACTTGTTATTGACTGCATAAAAGGCTAAATAAGGAGGATAAGAGTGCCCACTAATTTTAAAGAAGTCAACATTCAAAATGATAATTATTTTCTTCCCATTGAATGGCACCATCTAACAATTCAACCAGTCATTTTGAAAGTATTCAATTTGAATTCACCCAACACTTATGAATAATTGCATGTACAAAACGTTTTGACTCACAAGAAAAAAACATGTCAGACTGAAAGTGTGTGGTCTCCATGGTAAATACACTTCAAATTGAATGCACGCAGTTATCTTTTACTTTTTTTTTTAAATTTTTATCTCTTGACTTTGTTGTTTATCTTTAAGCTGTTGCAGCCAAGAAACTTCCACCAAAATTACTCCGACTTAATGCACTGTTTGCTTGGCTACATTACAACAAGAGCATTAGCACTTTATAGGTGCTGGGGTGGACGGGTGAAATAAAAAAAAAGAAAAAAAAAAAAAGAAAAGAAATCCACCAGTCAACACATAATGTGCTGCGCTTGCACGAAGACAATCGCTGAATAAAATATGCAATTAAACAGACTGGAAAAAAACAACCGTGAGAGAGGATGCAAAAGTGTTTTTATACATTGCAGGATTTAAAGTGCTAAAGCCAGAAAAGTGTGACAAATGTGGAATAAGTGTTAGACAATTAATAGCCCAAGGGCACTTAGTATGATGTAGTCTGCACAGTTTGTAAAATGCATGTTTTTCACTGGAAAAAGAAGGATATGTATATTGACAAATTCTAGATGTAATTGCAGAAAAGCACTGGGCCGCCTGAGCCAAACATGGTTACAGAGATCAGAACGAGTAAGCAGGACGAAGCCATTCATCCACTTCCTCTCCGCCTGCGCTAGAGAGTCTGGATCAATACAAGGGAGAGCTGCATCAGGCAAAACTAATTGTGGAGGTGGAGGTCGGGCAGTTCACCTATTCTTTAAAGTGCTTCAAAATGTGCAGTGAGCTTTCTGTACAGCGGGGAGACCCCTCCAAACACACAATGTACAGAGTGACTGCTTGATTGCCTATCTGCTGTGTCAGTAAAAAATAAAAGAATAGTAGAAGTCTTCAGGTGTTGGAGCCAAAATGATTTAGAAGTTATTTGACTCTTTTACAGTGGTGGCTCAGTGGTTAGCACTGTCACCTCACAGGAGCCGGGCCCATTCGTGGGACTTTCTTGTGGGGATTTTTGATTGCTCTCTCTGGACTCCTTTCTTCACTCAAAGTCAGATTGATGGAACCTGTGGGGACAAATGTGAGAGTCTAGGAAGACTTTATTTTAATGTATGCTGGACCAGACTCAAGGCCCTGTTTCAGCAAGGATTTATACTGAAAAAGTGTCCCTAAGCAAGCTGTCAGGATGAGCTCCTGATGTGTGAGCTCTGCAATAAAGCATCAAATAGTACAGCTGCGTCCACATACAGATGGACAAAAAAAAAAAGACAAGAAAATTGCTGGGTCACCACCAAAACAGCTTCAGGGGGGGGCGTTCACGTCAATTTTGCCAATCCAGAACCTCTTTTAAAGATTATTCTGACACCACATGAATGCAGCAGAAAATACTCGCATCTCGCAATGTTAACGAAAGTGAAAAATAATTCATCTATCAGCCCCGATATTCAGATCTGCTCCAAAATGTTTGCTTCCTTGGCCGACGCTACACCCTTAGTTTCATGAAAATCGGGCCAGTAGTTTTTTCCGTAATCATGCTGACAAACAGACAAACAGCTGAAAACATGACCTCCTTGGCGGAGGCAAAAATAAACTATGTGTAGTCTTGAATCTGAATTATGAATCATGGAAACAAAAGGTTATTCTATTCTTCATCTTTTCTTATTTTCTATTCCAAGTGCATCTTCAGTCATTCAGGAAAAATACACAGCTACAGTCCAATCGAGCCACACATTCACGGATATTATTATTACTGCTATATTATCAAACCGGAGCCTGAAAAAGGACATCACACTGACTGTTGTCTTTCACAATAAGGCTGCAGATTTTATTTGGAACATATATAGCTGATGTTATTGCTCTTTCATGTTCTGATCTTTCTGCAATGAACATATTGGAGTTTTCTGTTTGTGTTATTTCTGATGCTTTTCCTCTTGTCATCGTGATATAAAAATGCACAGCAGGCCCAGTTGACTTCATTTTTGTGTTACAGAGCAGGATAGGTTGTTAGTCTTACATGTAATTTGGTTATCTGGACAAACAAGATAAGTGATGAATTGCATTTACACATACACTTAACTGTGATGGAAGGTTTTATCACCTTAACTGGTGGTGACAAGGAAGGAGCTCTCATCACTTGAGACTGCAGATAGACCTCATCTATCATGACTAAAACTAGCATACTGTAGGTATAGAAGCATAGAAACAGGAAGGAGGTGGCATTTCCGGTATGGATGCTATGATACATTTGTCTAATTTAGCATGAGCTGGAATCGCGCATATGAAATGAGATTGGAAATGCATGTTAATGTATTTTTCTTACACTACACACAGGCTATTTGGACCACTGATTGGGGAAAAACAGAAATGTATGCTTGCATATTAATTTCACATTATTTATCTCACCTTACTGGAGTTTTGTAGGGTCCTTCTCCAGCTTCTTTTCAAGTCTAGTGCCTCATCTTAGTGGCTCTTGATTTAATTATTGTGCAATAAGTCTTAAAATCAACTTATTTTCAGGCAATTTTCCATTGCATAGTAATACATCCTCATGCACTCACACTAACACACATGTGCAGACAATACAATTTGGAAAGCGGCCATTAAAGTCCAATAAAAACTCTAAAGTTATATATGAGTGAATCACAGCTTCTATGAGCCTGCATGACTACGTTCCCTCAAATCCAATCACATCAACCAGGTCTCATGGGTTAGCAGGGAAATGCCATAATCATCTGTAGACATTCAGCTATCGTAGCCTTCTCACGCTTAAATTGAATTTTTGGTATCGAGACTCAATTTGTCATATGAAATTGCGGTTTTATTAGATTCCAACTGACCTCTCTTTGGCTTGCTGAGTGGACGGGAGGCGATATAGAAAACGATACAGATTATTTTCATGTGTGTGTGTGTTAACAAATGAAGATGGAGAAGGGCCCTGTCTGTTCTGATTTAATCAATTAAATCATATTTGAATCTATATTGTGGATTAGATGAGAGCTGCTAAATGATAACAAGCTGTTCCTCTGAACCAGGAGTTAAATCACAAAAGCTATAACATTTCAGCTTCACCACTAAATGAAATGCACCTTATCAAGTGGGGAAAATTAATAATATGTCTTTCAAAACTGCTCCTAGTTAGGCTGAGTATTAATTTCTTTACCCAGCACGATCATTAATTGTCTTAATTGAAAACAAGGGCTCATTAACCCATGATCTGCTCCTATAGATCCTTTTATTAAAAATATCACTAGAACTGGACTTATAAAAAAAAACGCCCTTCCACCCGGTCGACTTTAATTTAATTATTATATTTAATTATGAAATATTAAAAAAAAAAATCATATTGGATACATTTCAATTAAATTCATGAATAAATGGACCTGGAAATGAACTTACACTATTTAAAATTGAACAGTTGTCTTTACAAAAGCATCTGAATTGCTGTTGGCTTGTGTATTGACCTGCTATCGACAAGGACGGTCCGATGAAAAGACTTTCCAATTCATGATAACCGACACCCAGAAGAGGCACACAGACCAGATGTGAAACATTTCCAAGCAATAAAAAGTAGCTGACGTGCGATGTGAGAGAAGAAAATGTATCGTGCGTGGTGCAGAGTCGTGTCTCTGGGGGTAATCAACAAATCTGTTTAGCCACAAAGGAAAGGAGTTGCTGTGAGAACATCCAAGAGAAGCCTTTCAAGTCATCAGAGACCTACTGCTAAGAGTTGGATCTATTTTTCTGTCTCGCCCCCCTTTGTACTGCTACCGTTCCTTTTCAACATTTGAAAGGACAGGGATGAGTGAGACAGAGAGATTTAAGTCCTCTGGCAAGGCTTTTTATCAGGAATGCCTTTTGCATTTGCCTGCTGATCTCCTACTTAGCTGCTACAGTATGTCACTGACAGTAAAAGTAAAATGAGGCCTCCTATGTGACCGTGGATCCTATCCTATTGGTTATACTTTAACGCCGATCTACAGTCTTCTTCGCAATTCACACATGTGCTGTAGGCAACTCTCAGAGGTCGTTCAAAATGGTTTAAATTTGGCTGTCGATATTCCCATATGAAGAGGAGAAATATAAAAATGCATTACAGCATACATCCCATCCCTTTTTTGTAGACACCTACGCAACAGTACCTTGTCAAGTTGTTATTGTAAGCCTGTAGAATCTGACAGAAGCCTCTGGAGTGCTCATTTTCTCTCAGAAAGGGTATGATTTAAGATCATGTAAGAGTGAAAGTTGAAACTGCGCGCAGTCGGCTCAGCAGCGATGTTGCAGACAGCTTGTCTCTTGTCAAAGTACACGTCAAATAATTTTTCCTGAAGATGGGTTCTGTCATTTTAGGTAGTTCTTATCATGCTGGGGTATGTTCAAGTGTTCATTTTTGTTTAAGTTTTGTCTTAGGTAGTTATTGGATGGCTGGGCAGGTCTTCCATACTGTACCGCGCAATCCTGCACAGACGAGTGTGAGAAATTGGAGACGCGTCGTCCATCTTTATGAACAGTCAGCGTGCAAAAGGGATCGCACGCAGGTATCATTTGACTGGAGAAGTTTCGATTCTACTTGGTATTGGGTTATTTCTGTCGATACCATAAAATTCAGCATGACCTGCTGATGTGGCAGGTGGATAGATTTACATTATTGTTGCTATTTTATATATAAGAAAATGAAATACAATTTTAGGTAACTAATTATAAGGTATTCCTATGGAGTTTTTTACCACTTGCCCAAGCGCACATGAACACCACACAAGCAGGATGGTGTGCATATGTCAAGTCTCATATTTTACCCGTGTTACAGTTTAGTGTCTTTTGTAGCATCTCACGCCATGAAATAAACATCCCAGGGACTGTCTCAGTGTCAAAATAAATAAAAATAAAAATGTTGAAATTCTAGTTCAGTGATAAAATGCCAAATTGTTCAGCTGCTGCTCCTGACAGTTGCTGTTTGTCAAGTTGCACTGGGAGTTGAGAAAGCAGTATAGCAACATATTATATAATTTGCCATGGAGTTTGGCTGACCTCGTTCAACTGTTTCATTCAACTCTAAAGATCAACATTTTCACTTTGGGTGTCACTGTGACAAAGCAAACTAGATTCAATCATATTATTGCACACATAACAGCCAGAAATAAGTCCAAAGTTAAGTCATGTAGCTTTGTACAAGAGTACACTTCCACTTTGTCATTTTGTCCGTTCACAGACGGCTGAAAAAGCCCACAAGCTCGTGTTTGGCCTTCAGTAATGGTCAGTCTTTCATGTCACATAAAAAGTGCACCCATTCACATCCCTCCACAGGGTCGCAATTTTACATTTGCTCCACAGCAACACGCTGAAAGGCTAGACCTCAGATGCTGTCAAGCTGGGTCCGTTTGCTAACATGGCAGTCTGACTAGCAACAGCTCGTACCAATGAGAGGTGACCTTACAGCATCAAAACAACAAAAGAGAGGTGTAGACACCCCTAACACAACCAGGGCCTTGATGTGAGGTGGTGAGGTTGGAGTAGATAAGCCTTGTATCGCTGACCTCGGACTATTATTCTTGTAATTTTCTACTCTATTTTATCAAGTGATATAGCAAGTGATATAACAATGATTAATGGATTGGGTTATTTACTCCAAATTTATTCTGTGTTAGAACTCGTTAAAAAAAGTCAGAATTTAGCAAAAATACATGCCAAAAGCACAGATATAATCTTAAATAGGAAATCTAGCAAAAAATAAAACTTTTTTGGAACATCTACACACTTCGGGGAGAGAGGTAAATAGTTAAATATTTTGAGAATTATATGTGCACTGTATGACTCATGGATATGTTGGAAACATTTTTGAAATAATGTGATTTAACTTTTGGGGGTGGAATTAAGAGACATGGCTATATTGGGTCTTGTGTTTGATATTCTCTTAGAGGTTTATAACTTGTGGTATAATGAAGAGCGTCCTTTCAGTGCACTTAACAATGTGGACTGGACTCGAAGGAGAAGGAAATGATTCTGAAATAACTCTACAGGCATCTGGTCAAATGCATCCAAGATATTTGAAACCCTATTTTCCAACAGAAAGAGCATTTCAGAGGGATAACTGTATCATTTCCTTAACAAATGTGTGCTGTAAGAAAGCCATGATAGTTGTCTGACTCTGAAGTGGTAAAAGAGTTGGACCTATCCATGGGCAGAATAATGGGAAACTGCACTGATAAATATTGAACATCCTCTAATGAAAGAAGATCAAAAAGCCTGAGCTGAAGACGAGCAAAGCCGACACATCTTCGGCATAAATAAAACATGAGATACTGCGGGCTTCTACTTCCAACCCAGATTTAATGAGAGAAGAAATAACAAACACATATGGTGGGACATAACATTGCACTGCACTCTCAGATTATCTCACAGCAGGAAACACTGGTGAAGGAAACCCTAAAGATGTTTTAAAATAATATACATTTTAATGTATTTGCTCCAGTTGAAATAAAAAAAATACTTTGTTCAATTTAGAGCTGCAGGAAACGGCACATTTAATTGTTTTCTGAGGCCTAAGGTATTTTATTTGGCACATCAAAGTGTGTGTATGTGTGATATGTAATTTCGAGGTGAGATCGGCATGCAGCAGAACTGAAGACCCAGAGAGAGGAATCTGTGAAGCTCTGAATACTGCAATTATTATTCCCTCCCTCCTGGAACTCGTTCTAGGAATTCCATGTTTGATGTTTGCATATGTTTATGATTGCGGCGTAATAAGAATCAGAGCTCACCAACCATAGTAAAATTATATTGCCCACCAAGTCTGATCCAATATGTATTTTTTGTTGTACACTATTTGCTTTCTTGCATAAAACAGCTGTAGCAACGGTACGCCTACATTAACATGAGCAAAATCTAAATTGATAATAATTTTCAGCACATATGAGCAGAACATCCACACAACAGTTCACCTGCTCCTGCTATTTGTGTTTGTTGTCATCAGCCTGCTATCTGCAGATAGTTGCCAGCTAGCATTAGCTCCCAGGTAGGAGGTAGGGACACGCTGAACAAAGTAGAATCCACAAACAGTGAAGTCGAGCTCTGGTTATAGCTCGATTAGGTCATTCAATTGGACTACTGTC
>JAOVVB010233859.1:0-10060 GCA_028570985.1 Heterobranchus longifilis | reverse complement strand
CAAATTTTTGTTTGTTGTGTTGGCCTGGTCCCCTCTTGAAGTCTTTGCTCCCTTTTTCTAAAACAAGAGTCAATAAAAAAGAACCAATTATTTCAAATTTGTTGTGGTGTTTGCTGGCTGGGACAGGAGTGATGACCTCCAAAACCTTTTTTTTTTGGTTACACCTTTTCTCAAACCCCTAGAAGGGAGAAAAATGTAACACCATAAATAAAAAGTAGGAAAGTCAAGTAAATAGGCTCATTCACTCCCTTACACATTTCTACCAGTTTATATCATATACAGTGCATATTAAAACAATATAAAAATATAGTTGCAAACAATTATGAGAAGGCCCAAGCACCAAGGCCTGGTTTGGTCACAATCAAATAAATCCCCTTAGAGAAATATATAAAATTCCATTGGATGCATTTTGCAAACAACCCACAATGACTGACTTCTTGTTGTGTTGGTTTAATGACATGCATAGTAAAACATTTTAGTTCACGGAGATCTACGGTTGAAGTCTAGCGATTTTCACATGTGTGCATGCAAGTGTGTATGAGTTATTCATCAAAATCTTGTGTAAAGGCCCTGCCCCAGGCCCAAACTCTCAGGCATTCTAATGGCAGCAGATTCCAGCTTGTACTCTGATTCTCATGAGTTCTTGAGCAGGTTAAGACCTCCAAAAAGGCCCGGATTCTGGAAAAGAAAAATAATAATCCTTAAAAAAAAAGAGGGCCCCTCACACACTATGATGACAGGGCTGATTTCATAGTGCTTGGGCTATAAAAAAATGATTATACCTATTTGCAATTTAATACAAAAGGTGAAACTCATTGTTGATTCATTGTATCCTAACTTTAATGTTTCAAGCCATTTTTAGTTAGATTTTATTGGTTATGGTTTACACCTCAGGGAAATAATAATAAAAATCAGTATTTTAAAATATTAGAATATTCCATGTGTAGTATGAGGAAATTACTTTTTCTTTGAAACTATTGTGTTTTCAATATGTCTATGGTAAGTTGAAGAGCCCAAAAGAAGAAGAGGCAAAGGAATGCTGGATATAGGGAAGATCAGTGCCTCTTTCTCTTCTTTTTCTATTTTTTCTTCTTTTACTTGTTCTTTTGTTGATACAGTTATGAAGCCTAAGTAAGTGTATTTAAGATTTCAGAATAAGAGGAAAGATATGTAGTAGGTCAGTAAAACATCTTTTGTATTGTATTTTAACTTGTTTAGAACTGTTTTATGAGGCACCTTTTTAATACATTTTTTAGACATGTTTCTTGTCGCCATGTTTCTTGGCAAAAATAGAAACAAATACTAACAATGTGCTCACTTTAGACACAATCTTTACCTTTATTGCAAAATGTTCAGCCTATATATTTCTTAAAAGATAGGTCAAACTCATCTTAGAGGGAAAGTATAACATCTCAAGTTTTATCCTAAGACTTTAAGGTTGGACATAAGTTGGTTTTTAGTAGTTTGAAATCTCAGTGTTATGTTTATAATAAATATATATAATATAAAATGAGGTAAAAAATTAATAATCTTGAAATTTAAAGTCAAGAGATTAAGGGAAATAACTTTGGCTTGTTTGTTTTCCTTTGTTTTGATATGTACATAAACAGCTCTAACAGAAGGCCAATGATTGCACGTATGTACATCAAGGTGCTTCTTCAATCTTGTTTAAATCTTGTGCCCATTTTCCAATTCTAAAAGTAAAATACCGTATAAACGCTACTGGATAAAACCGTATTTCACTCCATCATTTCAAGACCAAACAAGGTAATGAATAAATAAAAATAAACTCTCTCATCTACATTGGACAAGCTATCCCTTTCTAAAAATTGCTTCATTGTTGGTTGGCATGCCTATCTTTCTCTAAGTCGCCAGCTGTTTATGTAGACTTGGGCTGGGTCTTTGCCTTTGTCTTTGTCTTGCACTTTGTTTTGTATTTGCTGTGGCCCTAATAATGGAGCAACAAGAGCACATACATTGTGTTAACTAACGTTCGCATGCCACGTGCCGGTTTCGAGGACCTTAAAACAATGTCCTTGCAGGTATGCAATCACATGTTTAGGTGATCGTGGATCTGCCTGTTCAGAAGTCAGTGGCATAGCTAAGTCAACTTAAGATTTTGTACTGGATACACATTGTGTCAACTAAACAGCAATAGTAAGTTTTTTTTGGCCAGCAAATTTATTTCAAAGTTGAGTAAATTTATAACAGCTGAGCAACTTATTAATAAACCTTTTTATGTTTTTTTTTTTTCTTTCTTACAGTGCCATTCATGGGCGTCAACGGGCAATTTTTACTTTTGTACTTAGCCTTTCTAAAAATTCGCCATAAACTTTACACAAATTGGTGATCGCCCCTGTCCCCTTTAAATTTCATATGAAAACAGTGGCAGACTTCGGCTCCTCCCCATCTTTCAGCGTGGTCTTCAATTCACCATCACAGAGTGAGGATTTTTGAATTTTTTTTTATATCTTCATCAGTGCAGTCCTTTTTCATAAATACAATTTATAAAATGTCATGAGGAATTAATCAGTTTGCTGTAAGTTTTCGCTGTGTTCACCCGTCATCAGACCAGCTGTTTCCTCTAGCGAAAAATTAAGCCCTTAATACATACTGTATGAACGTATAGTCTACTTTATAAAACAATCATGTTGTTGCTGTTTTAATTGGAGAACTTAACTGTCAACATTGCACAGTGCATGGCATTAACTACCATAAAGTTATGCACATAATGTATGCACATACAGTAAATGATTAAAGACAGTGACAGACAGCATTGCACTCATTGCTCATTTGCACTCATTTAAATTGCATAGCAGTGTAATTTACAGAGATACATCCAGTTTTTTTTGTAGTAAATATTGTATTGTATTAAATAATGTCCCAGATCTTAAAATAAATTCATTAGCCTTAGAGTAGGGTTTTTTGCCACTTTGATTTAGAAAAAGTTACTTTTTTTTATGAATAGAAACAAAAAAATAAGAATGATATTAAAAAGATGCTTTGTTTAATTACATTAAAACAATGTTTGTCTATATTAATGACTTTGAATAAATAGCCTATGGGACTTTAAGGGGTTGAATGTAGAACCTACCTTCTTATTTATGAGGCTAAAACATAATTAGATTGCATGTTGATCAAAGTTTTAATATTTATATTTAACTGTAGATGGAAGTTTTTTTAAGTCACATGCGAGTAAGTCTCCAAATGAGCAGCAGTCAGGTAAGAATAGAACATGGGCATCCGCTCATGCACATTAACACTGTGTTCCCAACATTGATTAAAGTCACCAAAAAGTATTTTTCACATTTTTATGTCTGCCAGTTTCCAACAAAAAGCAGCAGTATTGTCAAAGAATAAACAGATAAATATTTGACATTATTGGCACCCACACATGGTTTATTCCCTTGTCCAGCCTCATAGCTATGTTGTTTATATTGCTAATCAATGTAAGTTTAAAGTTATATGCTGTTTACATTTTTTGTACTGATTGTACTTGAACATAGAAACAGGTTTATACAGTAAACCTGTGTGTGTGTGTGTGTGTGTGTGTGTGTGTGTGTGTGAGATCAGGAAGACTCATTTGAGTACTGATTATAAACAAGCCAAATATATGTTAAACATCTATGAATGAAAATCCTAGAAAAGCCCCTGGTGCCATTTTTATTGGAATCACACCCGAAATGAGCGAAGAGCTTAACCATAAACAGCAGTGAAAATATCAATGATTACATGTTTGTACATCATGTTGGAAAGATTTTTTGTAGAGGATTAGACTAAAAAAAGGCTTAAAGAAGATGAACTAAATATACTACTGCTGTTGCTGAATACATGATTTATAAACAACAAAAATATCTAACAGAAATCACAAGGAGATTATCTTTAAGATAATGTGTGTTCATGGTTCTGCTCTATGCTAATTGCAAAAGTCTGTGTTACAGCATTTTCCTTTGGGGGTAACATAGAGTGTTAGAAGTTTGCAATCTCGCATAGTGCCACACCGCTTCCCCTGAACTCTTCGTTGAACTAAGGACACACAAAACATTCAGTAGTCAGTTCAAGTCCCTATGCATACCCTTTTGTAACGTGTGTGTGTGTGTGTGTGTGTTAGTTAAATGTTGATATCATTTGACATTTTAAAAGGTGTTACCTTACGATCTGTTCTGCTGCTGTGATACTGTATATTAAAAGTCTTGCAATGATAAATATACGTAAAAGGAAACATACTGCGAGTCATTGGACCTTCATAGCTGACACAGAAAAAATCCTTCTTGCAGGTTTCTGGAACTGGGTTACATTTTTCACCTATATGTGGGTAACACCTGTTGCATTGCAGGGCAGAACCTGTAACAGAGTGGAGACCAAAAACAAATAATAAACTTTCTACAAACACGTATCTCGAATCAGTATTGATTTTATGGTTTTAATTAATTAATTAATTAATTAACCTATCAGTCTATTAATTAATTACATCAACCTAATGGTCCAATATATTATATTCACTCTTTTCTCACTATGGAATATTACAATCAGCAGTGCAGGATGATTGGGATCATCACACATTAGGACACACGACAGTGTTTATAAAATTATGTAGATGTCACTTCTGATTTGTATTTTTTTTTTTTTAAGTCAGCATGAAAGACTCAATCTTCTGGGATTATTATGTACACACATGTTATACATGTTTTATATTGTTCACTATTTTGCATCTATTCTGTAATTTGACTATGTCAATCATGTACAGTACATTAAACTAGGTTGAGATGTTCCTAGCTTACATAAACTTGGATATTATTTCACAAAGTTTCACACAAGATAATGTAAAAAAAAATATAATTAACTTTCACTGAGGTTTTCTGTGATTGTATTACTGTCCTTAAGTCAGTCAGGGGGAACTTATGATTTCAAAATATATCTGTAGAAAACAGCTATTTTCTATCTGTTCTGATTTATTTATTTATTTATTTTTATTCAGTATTTACGCCCATGTAAGTCAATCTGGTTGTTTTGTTGATTTGAGTCCTATTGTCAAAGTTTGATACATTGTGCATAATGATAACGCTTTTATTTATAAAACACATACAGTATAACAATGAACATAGTAGATTTACAGAAACTAAGAAACAGATTTAGATACTTTATGTCACGCTCTCAGCGCTCTGACCGGAACCTGATCAGCGCCGCTGCTGTCAAGGCTCTCAGGATTCCCTGCACACCTCTAAGCACTTCTCTGGCAGTCCAGGCCCTAGATGGGAGCTCCCTCCCTCCCATCATGGAGAGAACGCTCCCGCTCACTCTGAGGTCATCAGGAAATCATTCTGAGGAGATCTGTCTCTTCGTCATAAGAAAATCTCATGCCGCCCTGGTCCTGGGCCTCCCCTGGTTAACTCTTCATGGCCCCCAGATAGACTGGACCAGGCTGGTCATCACGGGTTGGAGCCCCTCCTGTGCCACTTCATGCCTTCGTTCCGCGCATCACGCACTCCCCACCCCAGCCAAACCTGAGGAGACTCCGGATATCTCCAAAGTCCCCTCTGATTATCATGATCTCAAGCAGGTCTTCAGCAAGACCCGGGCCATGTCGCTTCCACCACATCGACCGTATGACTGCCCCATCGACCTTTTCCCAGGATCATCACCTCCGAAGGGGCGCTTATACTCCTTAACCCACCAAGAGAGAGGAGTCATGGACACATACATCACTGAAGCCCTCGCCGCTGGAATCATCCGCCCGTCCTCCTCTCCAGCGGGGGCAGGATTTTTCTTTGTGAAGAAAAAAGATGGGTCCCTACGCCCCTGTATCGATTATAGGGGTCTTAACGAGATCACCGTTAAGAACCGTTACCCACTTCCTCTCATGACCACCGCCTTTGAACTTCTCCAGGGGGCTGGCATCTTCACCAAGCTTGATCTACGGAACGCTTATCACCTGGTCCGTATCAGGGAGGGGGACGAATGGAAGACGGCCTTTAACACACCCACAGGACATTACGAGTATTTGGTCGTTCCCTTCGGCCTGACCAACGCCCCCGCCGTCTTCCAATCCCTCGTCAACGACGTCCTGCGCGACTTCCTTAATGTCTTCGTGTTTGTCTACTTAGACGACATTTTAATTTTCTCCCACGACCTGGAGGAACATCGACGTCATGTCCGTCAAGTTCTACAAAGACTCTTGGAGAACCACCTCTACGTCAAAGCAGAGAAGTGCGAGTTCCACACATCCTCCACCACCTTCTTGGGCTTTGTCATTTCCCCTTCCAGGATCGAGATGGAACCAGCCAAGGTCCAGGCAGTCTCCAATTGGCCCACTCCGACCTCACGACAAGACCTACAACGGTTCCTGGGCTTCGCCAACTTTTACCGCCGCTTCATCCGGGGTTACAGCTCTGTCGTCGCCCCACTCACCTCCCTGACCTCCACGAAGACCCGTTTCGATTGGAACACGGAGGCGGAGAAGGCTTTCGCCGAGCTTAAGATGAGATTTACCTCTGCTCCCATCCTCATTATCCCCGACCCTTCTCGCCAGTTCGTGGTGGAGGTCGACGCCTCCAACACCGGGGTTGGTGGCATTCTCTCCCAGAGGTCCGCCCAGGATAATAAAATGCACCCTTGCGCATACTACTCCCATCGCCTATCCCCAGCTGAGAGGAATTACGACGTGGGAGACAGAGAACTCTTGGCCATCAAGCTGGCTCTGGAGGAATGGAGACATTGGCTAGAGGGAACTGAGCTCCCATTTTTGGTATGGACAGACCATAGGAATCTCGAGTACCTTCGTTCCGCCAAGAGACTCAACGCACGCCAAGCTCGATGGTCGCTATTTTTCTCACGTTTTAACTTCGTTCTTTCCTATCGACCAGGTTCAAAGAATGTTAAGCCAGATGCCCTATCACGCCAGTTTCCCTCTTCTAAGGACCCCATTCCATGCAACGCCATTTTACCTCCCTCCTGTCTCATCGCAGCCTTGAGATTTGACATTGAGACCAAGGTCCAGCAGGCCCTGACCCAGGAGCCCGGCCCAAGCAATGTTCCCCCGAATCGCCTCTTCGTCCCCGTCCATCTACGTTCTCAGGTGTTGGAACTTTCGATTTTATATCAGGTCCACCCACTTAACCTTTAAAGACCTAATAATGTTGTTATTGTTAGAAATATTATCTAATGCATGTTAAAAAGTTCCAGTCAGAAATTGAACTCCGCTGGGTAAAAACATATACATTAGTGCTTATAAAGAGTAAATTGGTATACACTAAAACACACACACACACACACACACACACACACACAAACCGTACATTAGATGGATGGAAATAAAAATCTAGGCACAATTATTTAAACAAAAATACCAAAATATTTATTTTCTACAAAAATGTTTATTCTCTTGAGGTACTGATACTGGCACATGTAAGATGTGCAATCCAAATATGGTTTTTTTTTTTGCCCGATTGCAGGCTAAAGCTGAAACGAAAGATAAAATATTGAATAAAGAAATTAAAAAACAACCAATTTAGAATGCTTACAATTAAACACATACACAAACTGAGTGCATAAACCATGACACAACTTTAATATGTAACTGGTTCAAGTAAACACAGTTTTTTTTCTTTTTTTTCTGAGCATAATCATGAATAATAATTAATAATAACTGATTAATAATTTAATAATACGTTTTATTTGTTTCTGGTGTGGTTCCTTTGTTGTTTCTTTGGTTATATGTTATGGTACACATATTGTATAATATAACTTTTTTGTTTGTTTAACTGTTTCATGCTTACTTAAAAATGTTTCACTTTTTATATGCTTCATTTATGCTCCCAAACAATTTTTAAATGGTAAACAGATGTTTTTGTCTGTTGTTTTAATCCTGTGGTGATATTACACAGAGAATAAATGTTAATTATTTTTTTCAACTAATTCTGATTATTTATTTATTTATTTATTTACAGTACGCATTTAGAGTTTATTTCAGGTTTTATATTCACACGGTTAACCTGACACTTTGAAACAGTGAAAACTACAAAGGAAACCTTTTTTTCCACCATGGGGCCTTTTGTCTTTTGTGTTTTTTTTGTTTTTTTTGCATTTTCCTTTTATCCCACACAATGAGAGTTACAAACAAGAATTACTGTTTGCTCAAAGGTGTTTTTTTATTTATTTATTTTTTTTTAATGATATCATCCTGTAAATGTGCTGACTGATTAACTTTGTCTGGCTCCAGGAAATCTGTATCAGAAATCAGAACAAAGGATTTCATTGAAGTCACTTTTGTCAGTGAAGTCGTATAAAACCATGCTGGGTGAATGATGAGAATTTTTCCCTGCATCATTCCCCTCAGGGCTGAAAACATTGAAGACAGGATTAAATAATCTGTTGAAAGCTTTAAAGGCTTGAACATAAAACCCAATTCATCACAAAGAGTGATTCCATTGTATTATTCCAGGAAAAGTCGATATCTCATTACATGCTGCACTCGCTGTGAAACGCTGCAGGCGGGATTTCCGCCACAGATTCGAGTCGAACAGCGTCGGTCATTTCACGAGTGAAACGATCAGCAACAATGAATCCTCTTTACTACTGAGCAAATATTATTTAAAAAAAAAAAAGAGAGAGAAAACTTTGAAAAAGTAGACAGGGAGCTCTGTATTATGTTTTGGTGATGAGAATAACTTCAACAGTACTGTAATTTAAAAAAATAAATAAAAGCACAAAAATAATTATTGAAATACAGTGTTAGCTTCAGCATTATTATTAGCAATTATCCAAATTAGCTAAATAACAACTAAAAAACTAATAGCCTGAAAATGTAGATACTAAATGAAAGCAATTTGACATAAAAAATTAATCTTATTAAAATGTAAATAAATTCTCTATTATTATTACTGTGTAACAATCAGTACATATCCATGCACAACAGACCGAAGTATGTTTGATTTTGCTACAAAAGGTGGTGATATGCTCTCTTTCAGCTTGATAGTTGTGTGTTCCTGGTTAACCTTAAATCAGACCAAAATGCTCAACAAACAAGTAAGCGAATAAGTTATCTAGCAGTAAATAAGTTGGCGAATAAGTTAACTAGCAGCAAACCGGTAGCATGTTGAACGGTGAAATCATGGACAACTTTACAGAGCTGTACATGATGTATGCTTTACTTTTTATACAAATGAGATACAAATGCCATGCCTCATGGTTAAGGTGTTATCTGAATGCAGAAGACATATTGTTAGCAAGTTCCAAAATCTTTCAAATTTATGTCGATTAAGTCGATTTCAAGGTCAATGCTAGGAAATGGGAACTGTGGAACATGCGCAGAGGACCTTGGCCATTTTCTGTGTCTGATTGAGTTATACATGCAGGAGTAGGAGTTGTACATGTAAGTTTAATTTAGTATAATTTCAGTCAGACTAACATGTCTACATTTGTTTTAAAAGTCCAGTTTTAGTGACATTAACACACATTTTAGTGACATTTAGTTGTAACCAGTGTTGGGGAAAAAGCATTTTGGAGGCACAACCTGCATGACACCATAGACTAGTTTTGCTCAGACAAAAAGAAGGTTCCAGTACGGTTCTCAGAGAGCAACATGGCTGAAAATCCTTTTGTCTGTGATAAATTTATTGCATGATTACTCAATGAAAGATGGCTCACTAAGCATGACAAAAGCTTCTAATAGCATAGACAAAAGCATGTTCAGTTTCAGAACAAAGATCAACACATCATCTCATCATCAATAATCATTAAAAAAATATTGTAATATGATACACAGATTTATTTGGAGCTGTTTTTTAGCACTGTTGTGTTTTTCTTTTTTTATTACTCACAACTTTAACATTGCAGCCAACAATGAAAAGCGTTGAAGTTGGAACTGTACAATTTCATCTGTGTGGTTCTTTTATCATCTTTTTGTCAGGAGCTTTGAGGCAAAGCAGATGCAAGTACAGATTTGGTTTTATTTGATAAACAACAAATGTCAAAACATAAATTATGAAAACAAGAAATGGGCTAACGTGGAAAATACGAGAACATGACATGAATGCAACAAAGGAAAAACAAATGATAGAGG
>JAOVVB010233858.1:0-10061 GCA_028570985.1 Heterobranchus longifilis | reverse complement strand
GGAGCTGCTACAACAAGCTAGCGTGTTGAGAAGCTAGCTACTAGTTTAAGTAGCTAGCTACTGCTCAATAAAAAAGGGACTGGACTGTTGAAAAGGCATACATAAAATGTACACTTTGAGATGTGTTTAAAAGCAGTTTGCAATTTGCACATTATAATTAATTTTCTGTAAAAAAATGTAATTTTGTCACACTCACGTGCAATGTCCTTTTTTTCTCCCGACAGTTGTTTGGCCTAGTCCTGCCCTACTGTGCTGTAATTGGCTAGTACTCATCAAGAGGACAGCGTTATACCTAGCCAATCACAGCACAGCAGGGCGGGTCTATGGCGAAACAGTGGTGGGAAAAAAATTATGCCCATACAACCCAGTGGTAGAGAACTGAAGATGAAATTTGGAAATTATCATTGGACCAACGCAATGTCAATCTTGTATTCTGGATGTTGATTGGTTAGGGAGCCTTTTGGCCAATCACAGATGAGCATGAAAAAAAACAGATTGTCACAAATTGTTATTTCCCCTCTCGCCCTGCAGGTGTCGCTGTTGAAGCATCTTAATCAGAATTTCAATTATGGGTTTTTTTTTTTCCAAAGAAGAGAGAAAAAATATTTTATACATGATACTGAGATTTCAAGCAATTACTCTTTTTTCAAATTATATTTTGATATATATATTTTGCCTCTCAAAAATAGAAGAGGAGCAACCTCCTCTACCTCTGGACCAGCCTCCTCTGGTATACGTATATATACTGTAGGAAACCAAGGCTACAAATCAATACTGATCCAAAAAAAAAAGTAGTAAAAAGAAAAACGGCGTCATGAAAAAAGAAAAGATTCAGATTGTAATACACACTTCTGTAAATTACACATTTATTTTCAAGAAATCTTTTAAATATTTGAAAAATTTCAATGAAACCGCAGCAGACACAGTTGGTTCTACATATGTTCAAATAATGACTGCACCTTTTTAAATACATCATTCTGTACCTGTTAAAACGATTATTGACCCCCAGTCTCCGAGTGTGAAAAGGCACTTCACTGTGTGAGGGGAAGCTGGGAAGGTGCGGGGCCGGAGCAGCCGTGAGGGTTGAATAGTTTAAAAGCATCATTATACTCATTCATGCAACTTATCAAAAAAAAAAAAAAAAAACTAAACAAAAACAAAACAAAATACAGCCAAGCACCCAACCAGAGAGAGATAAAGTCTCATGGATAACATGATGTAGTACAAAGCTCTGAAAAATTAAGTAGTGACTCGAGAAATGTCCTCAGATGTATCTCCCAGCAACTTTATAGTTTTATTAGTTAAGTTTCTGAGTCATTCCTCCAAAAACACTGGCGACAAAACCAACGCTCCCGGTTTAAAAAAAAACAGTTCAGTTTGTTGCCTGTGCTACAACGTTTTTGAAGTGTTTTTGGTTAGCTACAAATCTTAAAGTGTTAACAGCTAAAAATGGAAATGTGCTCCAGACGCAGTATGGCAGTCAGAGGTCTGAGGTGCGAGTTTAAGGGCTTCTGTGGTGACGCTGCCGTGCCTCACTGCTGCGACAGAAGGGCGTTCCTGTTGGCCTTCATCTTCTCGAGGCGCTTTACTAGGTGGTTGTTGGTCATCTCCATCTCCTCGATCTTATCTAGAGCCGTGCGCAGCTGCGGGGGAAACAGAGGGGGAGAAGTTACATTCAGCCTCCTTCATTTCCTGTTTGGTATCATAAAATGCAAGTCCACGTCTTTACCTCTCTTTGAAGTTTCCGTTTTTCTGCTTTAAGTTCGTCTTCTACTTTCTCCGAGTTATCTGCTGATGCCTTGTACCTGGAGACTTGCCCTTCAAGTCTGTTAATCTGGAAAAACAGATACGAAAGAGCACAGTTTGGTGACTTGAGGCCTTTGCATAGCAAGTCCGTGTTTTTCATCTGAAATTGTCGCACGTTTAAATAAAAATACGACCTTGCGTTGTGGCGATCACGTTTACACACCGACTCCGAAACCTTCGTCCGTCATTAAAGTTTTCAGAAAAGGTTCAATTATCTGTGTTTTTTAAAAGCCTTTAGAGAGTTTAACAACTGTTTAACTCACTTCAGAGACTCAAGCTGCTCCGGCAAAAATAAATCCGGCACGATAGCGGAGCAGGGAGCTCGAACGGCAGCGGATCGCCTCCAGCACTCTTTACTACACTTACAGGTTGGGCTGCACGTTTTCAGACAAATATGCATTAACGATATTACTTGGGCTAAATAAACAGATCAGTTCTGCCTTTCTGCTGCTGTCAGTAAGGCACAATTAAAAAAACAATGATAGTTACATTTTAAAGTGCTGTTTTCTTTCTTTCAACTAACTAAAACCCTGAGTGTCTTTCGCAATGTGTTGATATCTCAATGATGATAAAAAAAAAAAAAACATTGTGCAGCCCGACTTGCAGGCACACAGTCTATCAAACCACTAACATCCTGAAGTAGACCTGGAAACGCTGCAGTTCATTTATCAGCAGGTGAAACTCTCCTTGCTCTTATCTCTTTATCTCATATTGTGAATTTTATAAATAATAAAATGCATCAGACTCAATGTGTAAGGTCTGTGTATGTAGCGATTTATTTCGGATGACGGGTTTAAATAAACGCATATGAAAAATACGGACTTGGTTTGCAAAGGCCTTTAGAGCCCTAAAATATCCAACTTTTTGAACTCTGTGTATCATGTTTCTATAATTTAATGTGTCATATTACTTAGTTTTTAACTTACATTTTGTTCCATTGTACCCATTTCCTGTTCTGCCTTAGAAAGCTTGAATTTGTATTCACTAATCTGTCTGTTGGCATCTCCTACAGAGAAAAACAGAAACCAGTGAGTTTAATGCAGAAAAGTGCTCAGAAGCGCAGTCTGTGTGCCAACTTACTCTGCATCTCGATAATGTGCAGGTCTGTACCGTTCTCCAGCCTCTCCCCGTCTGTGTACGCACTGTCCATCTTTGAGTGTTTCTGCCTCTCCTCCTCCAGCTGATTCTTCAGCTTCCTGATCTGAGCCAACAGCTCATCTTTCTCCTCTGCTAACTTCCGTAGCCTGACATCTGCAAAACAGGTGGGAAATACATGAAGCTGATGCAGTTTATCAAAACAAACTGGAATGCATTCAGCAGGTTGGTATTCTAATACACTGAAATGTGACTGTCTACATGTATGTGGATATTTTTATAAATGGATATTTTTCTCCTCAGTTAAAAAAATAAAATAAAAATTCTGTCCACACGACATCCGCTTTGAACACATAAACACGCCAAATGCTCACCGGGCCAGTAGGGGGCGATAAAGGCTACGTCAACAATGTCAAACACCAGAGAAGAAGACTGAGCATACAGTTAGCTTTAGCTTTAGCAGAAGTAACACAGATATTAACAGATCAAACAGTAAAACAATATAAGTTAATTATTTATTTATTTATCTTTCTGGTACACGGTCCAAGGTGATGTGGAGAAACTGAAATGTGACTTGTGGACGGACAATAAGGTGAAGTTGTCACATAGCGTACCGCTTACCGTTAGCCTTTAGCGTGTAGCCGAGTCGGCCAGGGAGCCGCAGTGTGTTGTTGTTTCTGGTGCATGCTCATAACACAAAGCAACAATGGGCATGTGCGAATTGAGGAGACAATGTCATCATTTCCCAAAATCTCCTGGTTAATATGTCTACACGGATACACAGTAATCAGAGTTTTAAAAAATATCCATTTTAGTGACGTAAAACTCTGTTTACATGTGGACGAGAGGCCAAAAACGGAGAGGAAAATGTCTGTTTACAAAACTATCCAGATACATGTGGACAGGTCCTTATTCTAATTACAAGCGTTGGTGTGTGTAAATACACACCTCATCACATCAGTTTATTGAGCAGCCATGTGAACAGTAAGTAATATCCCTGACTCACCCAGCGGGCCCTCTCCTGCAGACTCCAGCACCTGGGCGGCCTCCTGGGAGACCACAGTGATCCCCGAGGACAGAGGCTCATGGTTGACATCTCCGTTTGGTGTGCCGTCTGGGATGATGACCAGCCCGTGTTTCTGTGGTGAGAGAACACACGTTACCGACTCCACTCTCTCTGTTGGCAGAGAGTCCGTCATTTTGACAGAGAAGAACAGTGAGGGCGATCTACCGTACCTTTAATTCTAGCCTGTTTGTAACCTGATAAGAGGAGAGGATGATGCCGCAGGACTGTTAGCCAGTTTATTGTAAACAGATAACCATTAAAGGTCACATATTATGCTCATTTTCAGGTTCATATTTGTATTTTGGGTTTCTACTAGAACATGTTTACATGCTTTAGTGTTCAAAAAACACTTTATTTTTCTCATACTGTCTGTCTGAATACACCTGTATTCACCCTCTGTCTCTTTAAGCCCCCCTCCTGAAAAAGCCCAGTACATATATAATATAGTTGTGACATCACAACCTTACTGAAGTCCTGACGGCTCGTTTAAAGGCAGTTTCTGAATACATGCTGTGTGCATTTCTCTGTGGATTGAGTGTTTTGATACTTTCACAGTATTTACACAGCACCTAGACCTGCTTTATAATAAAACAAAAAGACCTGGAAATCATTTTACAATATGGGACCTTTAATTAGTAATTAGAAGTTATTCTAATGCTTTTTGTAACTGCTTAAGGAGATACGGGCCGGCATTTAATTAGTCTACATATTAAAAAATAAACTAATGTTATTACAAACAACAAATATTATTGGTTATTGTATCGTATCGTCGCTGTTATTGGCCCTGAAATTCCATATTAGTGCATGAAGGCCCAAACTAAAGACCCCTTGTCCTATTCTAAAGCAGTGTCAAGCACGTGTCAAAATTTGCCTGATCAAAATAATTTCTAAGAATACTTTCATTAACCCATTAAGACCTAAGGTGTTTCTAAAAAAACATCCTAAAATCTAAGCATTGTTTGAATACAACCTCCTAAAACCTGAGTTTTCTGAAAAAATGTGACAGAATTGTCAACGTTCAGATAACGTAAGCAGATATAAACATGAAATAAAAACCATTCGAGAGCTCAAAACTTGTTTTTAAAATCAATAAAACTCACGTTACATCCAGCTGTAAAGGGAGAAGCACGCAAATGTCACCCCCGGTCTTAAATGGATATACACACAATATTGCATCTGGTCTTAATGGGTTAATATTACAAGTGTCATTTTCAGAAAACCAATCTGAATCTGTTGTGCAGTCGTCAGTCAACAGCTTTCTTACCACGTGAATGCACAATAGCAGATGCTGACTATTGTGTTTGCTGCTGTGGAAAGTTACCGTGGTGATGTCTGTGTACAGTGACATTACATGCATACCCTCCATAAACAACACATCCACCAGTAATTTGATATATACACTGTAGTCATGGTCAAGTACAGATTAACACATAACAAAAGACTTATGGAAAATCAGCAAGTAGTGAAAGAGTTGTCAAGAAAATAAAATGGAAAAAAAAACAAAGAGGCAGAAGTTTAAAAAAGAAAAAAGAGCAACACAACAGCAGGTTTGATAGCATTAACTGGCTTAGTTCCAACCAAAACGAAAAGTAAATAAAGTAGTTTTGAGGAGGCAATTCATTCCTCTAATCTCATTTTTTTCTGCGGGGATTTTTAGGAAGACCTACCTCTCCTGCGTTGGCTTTCCCTTTGATGTCAGCAAGCTCATCTCTGAGCTCGTCTCTCTCATTCCTAATGCAATCAAAGTACTCTTTCTGCCTCTCTAGGGCCTGGCCACACGGACGAGAAAAAAAAAGACAAGAGAGAGGAGAAGAGGCAGAGGAGAAGTTGGATTGACACTGGACACGGACATGCAGCACCACGTGCGACAGAAAGACATCTTCCATGCACAAACATGCGCTGTGCACATCAGGCCAACAACAAGGACGGAGAAACTAACAAAACACACAAACGAGGACGAGGCTACATGCTCACAGAAGATGTTGTAGGGGAAAAATTCAGATGTGTGGTAGATCAGAGTTTATGGCCCTGTCAGACCTGGTATTAACACGCGTCCTGAGTGATCCGATCACAAGTGGACTGTTCTGCGTCCTGCATTAGCTCTGTATGCAAATAAACACATAGTAAACACATTGCTAATACAGCAGATGTTGCGACGCAAGATTACAGGAATGTCTGCAGTAATATCCTACACAATTAAGGTACACTGTATGAACTCGGGCTGTACCCAAATCAGAATGTTTTTATCTGAATCAGATTTGGCTGTTCAATATGAAGATTTGACTATTCGTTCCTCTTTTTTTCATATTGATTATCTGACAATGCATTTGAAGTTTCGGTGATGATTTCGACCACATTAACAGTCATATGCGGTCCGCCACAGTCTAAGTAGACCCGACACAATTTCATAAACCACGAACCGTGAACCAAAAATATTTTTACACTAGTCAGCGGGTGGCAGTCGCTGCGCCCCGTCTCCCTGCGGGTCGGGACGGGGCCCCTACTCCTGCGGCAATGTCGGCAACCCACCTACCCACAGTAGGACACATTCGCACAAACACTGCTAAAAGAACAGGGTTGTGTCCGAAATCACATACTATGCACTACATACACTACATATAAATAAACAGTAGTATGGATCTTTTCAGACGCACTGATCTGTGATTTCTGTGTGAGGCTCCTTGCTGGTTGGACAGGTAACCATGGTAACCCGTGCCAACCTCAGCTCTACCGGCATCGCCAGATAATGCTCAAATTACTGGAAAAGGTAAGTAACTAATCAAATGGACGCAGGTGACAAAATCACTGATTTTTATTATGTAGAAATGTAAATTGAAGCGTTATTTATTGGTGTTACAAAGATGGCTTTGTCGCTGTCGGTTTGTCTGTTATCAATGTTGTCTCCACTACCGCATTGCATTGTGGGATATTTATGCCGCCGTAGTGTCCAGTGTTGCATGCTGTAATATTTGCACCTGTACTTAGAGATGTCCACTTGTGATGTTAATACCAGGTCTGAATAGGGCCTATAAGGAAGTAGATCTTTTTGACTTTGCACTACGTACGAGTATGATGCTTTCATCACTACGAGTCTGATTTCATAACCTAATAACACATTAACTGATCCACAGGTGGAACATGCATGTCATGCTAGAATATACGGATCACATTTCTCTTTTAGTCTACATGACAATCCTAAAGAAAACTATGTTTATTTCACAGGCTGTCCACTGCAGCTTTTAACACAGCACCAGTGCATTTGCATTGTTAGCTGAGGTTGCGGGATCCAAACTGAAAACCCTGTTATTTTGACATGCAAACTTCCAAACCGAATGGCTCCAGGAACGTGCTAATGCCTAAAGGCTCTCCATCATGCAGAGACAGCATGAGAGGCAAAAGAGGAGGACGGACACTACGTGTGTGTCTAAAGGCTGAAGAGCACAACCGTCTATTGCCTCCCATGTTCTGTCAGAGCACCCCTGTGGGACCTCCTCCTACCCCAATCTTTTTGTCCTTCCAGTTTATCGTTTCCTGCAGGTCAAACACCTCTCTGGTGAGGGCGTCTAACTTAGTCTGCATTCGCTGGCTCTCCTGGAGCGTTGGGCAGTAACACAGTACAGAATAAGAACAGAATAGGAAAAATGGAATGAAACAAAAGACAAAAGAAGTGAAAATGCACATAAGCACATACAGATACCAAAATGAGAGATAGGAACAGGTGAAACAGGACGAGAATTTGAATTCTGAGAAAGGAGTGAATGATAAGTGATCAGAAAAGCAGCTAAATGTCAGAAGGGACAGAGAGGACCTCGAGGCAGGCCAGTGACAAACAATCCTTATCAAGTTCCTGCAGAACAGAGCCTCCTGTGCAGCCTGCACAGAGGCACTAACACCTTTCAAAGTGTTGACAGAATAGCAGTCTGATGTGGTCACGCTGTCTGTTTTTCTAATGCAAGGGCAGCCTTACCTCTATAAGCTCATCTCTCTGGCGGATTCCCTCTTTCAGTTCTTCTTGTTTATGCTGCAGGACTGTACACGTGTGCTTTTGTCTTTCTAGTTCCTGAAACCACAGACAGAACATTTCAGCCACAGCCCTTCCACAGGGCTCCCACACCTTCTTAAACAGCAAATTCAAGGACTTTTCAAGGACTTTCCAGGCCCAATTCCCTCAAATTCAAGGACCCAACACAACATTGTTTGAGACACGGATCAAGATGAACTACTGTTAAGTAAAATAAAAAAAATATCAAAAGAACTTTCATTTCTATTCTTTCACAAAACATATAAATTCAAGCACTTTCAATGATCCATATCTATTTATGGATATTTTCACAAACTTTCAAGGATTTCAAGGACCCGTGGGAACCATGCTTCTATATAAATATTTTGTAACTTTACCTGCATGAAATTTAAATGTACAATATGTGATGGCTGCGAGCCGAGCTGCCGCTAACATTTGCTCAGCTTGTTTCTCTGATGACTGAAGATCCAGACGATCGATGACTAAAATCCTTCATCCGGTTAAAATATATAGTTAAAAACGACCAAGATCTAAAAAGTTACTGTAAAAATGTGGCTTAAAACGGGATAAAAAGTCAATTTATGACAGCTTCTGGCAGACAACCACAACGCTGACTCGTGCACAAAGAGGATATGACGCCATTGGTTTGAAAATTGTTGGAAACATTTGGGATAATGTAAGTACACAAATCAACAAAATATATAAAATAGGTCATCTTTAGACAATGTTACATATTCTACCTTTAACATGATAATAAGCTTCAGGAGTTTTCTGTGACAGATACTTCACCTTTGACTTGTCTTCCAGCTCCCTCTTCATCTCAGACATTTGTTCCTCCATCTCCTCGATGACGTCCTTTAGCGTGTCCACTTGATAGATGAGGTTGCCTTTGTCGTTGTCCAGCTGTGCGTTCGATACCATGGCTTTCTTATACTTCTCCTCCACCTCTGCAAGTGACTCCTGATAAGGGTGGGAGCATGTTAATAAACAGTAAACTGCTTTAAAGCACAGCTCACCTACATGCACCAGGTGGGCTCCACTTTTTGTAACACATTGAACACTAGGGCTGAACAATTCATCAACATTTTATTGCAATCACAATATGGCTTACTGCAATTTTCAAATTGTCAGAGACGCACTATTTGTAAAATTGTTTAAATGTCAAAATTATGAATTATGTCCTGGCCTTCACATCATGTTCTACAGACTTTAAAAAACATCTTTGTTTGGTACATATCCCTGCAAAAAAAGACCATAATCATTTTTTTTTCATGTTTTTCAATGAAAATGAGAATAAAATTATCATTCGCTCTAATATTGCAATTGCAATATCAGTCAAAAATAATTGCAATTAGATATTTTTTTCTAAATCGTTCAGCCCTATTTAACACACATTGGCCAAACGCACGTCTTTTATTCTTTAGTCTTATTTCTAAATGTAAGATTAAGTAAAGGCATCATTCTGTACCACCTTTTGTAGTATTATTTCCATTTTAAACAGGTAATTTGGGAGTAATATGTGTGGTGAAAGTGGTGACATTGATAATGCGTTGAGTCACTTTCTGTAGTGAAACAAGGCAATGGTGTGAAAAGAGGATCTGAAAGAGAGAACTACAAGTGAACAACCAGGAAACAAGATGAAGAAATGCAATCTAGCTATTAAGTGCATCAGCTGTATCAAACTCTACCAAGAACAAGCCAAGAGTCAGGTTTGTTAGTAAACTACTCTTATCAATAAAACATACGGTGTCCTTTCTACGAGAACGAGCAGGCCGTCCAACACGGTGGCAATGAAAGCCTGGGTGGAAGAAGAGCCTCGCGATTGGAAAAAAAAAAAGCATGACTGTTATTCTGTCAGCAGGTGGAGCATTTTAACTCTTCTTCTTACAACTTTTTGAACCCAGCTGAATTGTGGGACTGTCTTCATTTCAGGACACAACCAGCCAGTTGGATCAAAACAGGAAGTGAGGGGAGAACATGCAAAAGAAGGGTCATTACGCAATTCACATTGGGAGCACGCAAAGACACAGCGGTGGTGTTAGGAGCTACAGGAGGTGGGGGGTACAGAGGGGT
>JAOVVB010233857.1:0-10061 GCA_028570985.1 Heterobranchus longifilis | reverse complement strand
ATCATGGGGTTTGGTGTGTAGGAGAACCGTCATGTTTTGAGGTGTATAGTCAGTGCTTTTAAAAAAAAAAAAAAAAAAAATGAATTTACGGAATTGTTAACCTTTGAGACACAAACAGTATCAAGTTTTCTACATTGGATTCTGTATAGTATTTATTTTAATGGTCTTTAAAAAAAATAAAGGTTTCTCCTTTTTAACAGTGTAAACTGGCCTCTGCATTGTTGAATAGCATGAAAGCTGTTATGGCCAACCCCTTTGTGGAAAGGCTAGTATTTAATGAAAATACACGATGACAGCCGAAGCACTACCGACACAGCTGTCGCTGATTGGCTGCTGAGAGCACGAGGTTTGGTCCAACTACCGGCGTTGACACAACTGTACACCGAGGTGTAATATTATTTATTCCCGGGTTTCTTTTTTTCTGCTTAGTTCGATTAAATGAGTGTTTGTCGACTGTAGGTCTGAAGGAACCGTGAAACACCCTTGAATGCCCTTTTTAAAAAAAAAAAAAATATCTATCTCGTGATTATTTACTGATCTGCCTTTCAAGCTGCATCAGCAGCAGTCTTCATCCTGGACTTTATTTACAACATTCTCGCATGTCATTACTGATTGTTGTCTTTCCGCAATAAACATTTAATTGTATATCGTCGGTGTCATGTCCATTCAGTCACACGTGCGAAAATGTCGTACAAAATCCCCGGGAACAAGCAGTTTGACAGCTGAGCCCCCGATGCGTCATTACTGGACTCTGATGTGCGGCCGTCTCTAAAGAAAGCATCTGTTTTGTTTTTTTAAAATATCTAATTACTTTTTTTTTTTATATACATCTAGTTGCATTTTTTTTTTTTTTTTTCATTGATTTTAATACATTTTTTTATTGAATTGCATACTTTATTTTACATCAACGTGCATGCATTTGTTTTCCATTGAACTCCATATTTTTTTTTACATAGTTGCATACTTTTTTACATCGAGTTGCATACTTCATTATTACACCGAATTGCATACTACATTTGTTTTCCATATCAATGTGCATATATTTGTTTTCCATTGAATTGCATACTTGTTTTGTTTTTTTACATAGTGTTGCATGGTTGTTTTTGTTTGTTTGTTTTACATACTTTAATACTTTTTTTTCATTGAGTTGCATACTTTTTTGTTTTTACGAGTTCCATTTTTTTTTTTTTACATTATTATTATTATACAAACGATAAGAGCCCGACGTTACACATAACCGGGAATTACAACAAAAAAACACAGAGACACCATTAGAGATAAATAAGTAAATATGTAAAACTGGAGCCATCAGCTTGAGCCTTTATGATGATTTCATATCATTTATGTAGAGCAAGAAAAAGTATAGAAGATGTGACACCATAGCTTCTTAGTTGATAAACATGACTTGGCTTATTATAAGGTGTTATGAAGACTGCTGCTGAGGTTTTGCTTGAGCTCAGTGGATGTAGCTATTGTTATAGCTGCATGTTATAAATTAAAACTCATTGAAAACCAGTATAATACTTTTCCAGTATAAAGCAAATGCTCTGGAGTTGTTTTATTTATGTGGACTCACTTTGGAGGCAAATAAACCAGTTCCAGTAAATTACATCTAAATTACTCATGGCTTACTATTCAATAAATTGCCAACAACAAGTAGCTATTATAGTATTTTAAACCCTTGGTTAATTCAAATACTTTTTAGTATTCAGTTTTTCTAGTCCTAAAAGTTCCCCCAAGGACACTCCACCAGAGGGAGACGTTGTTCTTTCTTCTCTTGTTAAAGCAGGATCACAATCTGAAAGCAAACTGGAGGAAGAATCTCCTTCCTATCAAATACCAGGCAGGATCACAATCAGGAAGCATTTAGCATCATGAGAGCATTTTAAACTTGCACAGGATCTTACAGCCTGAGAGCTGCTGCCTCATCAACTCTGGTTGACAAAGCCCTTTAAAAAAAAAAAAAAAAGCAGACAGAATGTCCATGATGTAGTTTCACAGTGCAGACAGAATCATGTCTTCTTTGGTTTAGCTGGTGTTTGGGCATGTCTTCTGGGTAACTTCCTGCATAGGGATAATAAAACTGCACAACAAGTTCCATAATTAGGTCAGATGGCGTGTTCAAGCAATGTCAGCTGGTAAAGTTGGGAAATATCATGTGACCATATAATATTTACCAGGTATATTATTGTCATTGATTAATGCATCTTTTGAATTAGACCAAGATAAAAGTGACTGCAGGGTGTAAATCAGGGGCCATCAAAATACATTTGTCCAAGGGCCAGTATTTTTCTAAGTAGACACTGTGGTGGTTGGACTTTCAAATAAAAATAAAATGTATTTAGGCCTAATCAGCCTATCATTGTTTAAAGTTTTCACTTTCTTACAAAATTAATGTTATGTTAATGCCAATATCAGTGTGAAAAGACTAAAAAACATGGGAAATCCATAAATGTAAATTAAGATCATGTGAAAAAAAAAACCCCAAACTGTTAAATATGCAGAAAAAAAACATACATCCTCTGAATGCAGTGATTATCCTAGAGGTCACATCAGGTCATTTTATACAATGAAGTCAAGTTTCAAAAAATGGGTTAGTTTAGTTTATTTCGCACCTGAAAAACAAAATTAAAAACCAGAAAATAAAATAACTACAATGAAAATGAACAATAAACCTATAGACAAACTCAATGAATACACTTTCATGAACAACACATTCAATTTTACATGTTTGAAAAGGAGTAGAGGAAGTATACACTTATTTATTCCTGCCCCTTCTCTGCAATCAATTAATTTGTAACTTTGTCTTGTGTATACATAAGCATAAATGCTCTCACTACAATGAAATGGTTACTATGGAGACTAACAGCATCACACATGAATACAATTGGACTCATTAAAACCACCAAATTTACACAATTCCAAGACTATTTCTGGACCCCAGTATGCAGAAATATTAAAGTACACAATTTTAGAATAGGCAAAATGAACACATTTATACTGCATGAGAAAAACTGCAGGTTTTTGTCCAAAAAAGGGAGACTTGTGTATACCCATAGAACCCATTTTCATTCAGCTATCTTGAGGTCAGAGGTCAAGGGACCCCTTATGCCAGTTTTTCCCTCTTTAGTCTAACTTTGTCAATTACTGTCAATACTCTTGAGGTGGAGAGGATTAGATACATTAGAAGTGATCAGGTGAATTTATTTGATGCCATCTGGCAACCTCTCATTCAATATTTGGAGAAGACAACAAACAGAGACGAATGCTACTCACACATCTTTGTTGCTAACATGATGTAGGATCTTTGGGCTTTGTTTTGAGGATTGCATTTATTTTTTTCTTATTTTTTTTCCTTCTTTCCTATTTTCCTTCCTTTCTTTTTTCTTGTCTGTTATTTTTGATAAGTCTTAAAAATGACATCTGTACTAATTTTGTATATTCACTAATTATCTTTATACTGCATTTGGACATTCACCAATAATTCTTGTATTTTTTAAATTTGTTTTTCTAACTTTGGAGCGTTTTTTAGCCCCTAACGTGACATGTTTGATACCGTAGAGGAAGGCCGCCTGTTTGATTCCCCCACTGACAGGATACATATTGATTGATTATTACCACCACTGAGGTGCCCTTGAGCAATGCCTAATCTGCCGCAGTGGATCTGCCCAACACATCAGATTGTAGCTGTACTGAGAAACCTCTGGGTGTGAATGCGAGGGCCACCCACTCAGTTACACACGTGACCGCTTTATGTCAGTCCCACATGGACTCAGAATTCATGAATTTGTTTAAGTGGTTGAATGATTTATTTCTTTTTGATTTGAAACCCATCCTACACATATTGTAACATATAGGCTGGGTGGTAGTTACAGTACAGCAGGGGGTTATTAGAGTGATGTGAGGAATACTTGTCTATAGTGTGTACATGTGTATTAGCACAGTATCTTAGGAATTGATATCCATATTGGACAATTTCACAGGTCACAATTTACATCCTGGACCTAACGTCTGTCTCCTCAGTTGCTCTTCCATTCCCCCCCCCGAGTTTGTTTGGTGAGGTTTTCCTTTTCTGAAACGAGGGCTGAAAATGTCGTATGATCAGTGTTAGGAAGGATACTTCTGAAATGATATACCCTGTTAAAATGTAATAAGTAATGTAACTATTTTAATTACTTAGTTTTAGGGAGTTAGGGCTACTCTAATTACGTCATTAAAGTAATGTTACTTATTACATGTGATTACTTTTTGATTACTTATCTAACAAATATTTTAAACAGGGCAATAAAGCTCAAAAGTCCTAAAAGCATCAATGTAAAGTAGGTGCACATCTGTGCTGTAGTGTAGTTGTCTGGAAAAAATACCAAAAGAAAGCAATCCTGCACAGAGAAAAGATGCAAAGTTCTATTCTATGTGTAACCTTTTTACCGAAAATAATATATTCAAAGGCAACCCCTTTGTAATCACCAACATTTTGATTAGTAGCTGTAATTTAATTACATACTTTTTCTCAGTACCTGTAACTGATTGCAATTGCAATTACATTTATTTTTTAATTAGTTACAGTAATTTAATTACATGTAACTCGTTACTCCCCAACACTGCATATGCTGTACAGATTGTAAAGCCCCCTGGCAAATTTGTGGTATTGGGCTATATAAATAAAATGGACTTGACATATCTTGTATAGCACATAGTTTATTGTCATGTTGCTGTTGTGTCACAGTGGGATGCAGTGCTCAACATTGTTCTTTGATTTCACATGAATGGAGTCCAAATCCTCTTACTTTCAATTCCCCCAGTTCAAATTGTTCCTGTTTGGCAATAATGGGAGGTATAATTTGTGTGATCACAAAAGATGAAAAGTGATCAGGTAAGGTTCACAGTGAGTTTGAATAATCTTTGATCCGTTGGTGTTCTGGGATGCGAGATAAGGTATCAAAACCTTACCCTCACCTAAACTTAAGTCTAGCCTTAACCGAGGCCTAACCTTCAAATAGTCCTGAAGCAGTGAGGACACACACACACACACACACACACACACACACACACACACACACACACACACACACACACACACACACATCTACATATACCCCCCTCCTCTGTATGTAATGCATGTATGCAGCATCCACACACATGCATTGTCATGCACAGTGAATGTGAATATGCGCCCTGCACCAGCACGCACGAATAACACAAATAAAAACTGCGTTCCCTCCAGCTGTCATTGACTTGTAACTCCCCGCACCAACACTTTCAATGGCCCCCTGTCCCACTCCCCAAACACACACACACACACACACACACTACATCCCAGGCAGGTTAACCCCTCCTAACCTCCCCGGTGTCCCAATATGACGTCCATGCAGCCTCAAAACATGTTACGTCTCTGCTTTTTTGTCCTGCTCTCAGCCTAGGTGGCCCTTCTTCCAAAGGCACTTTGGCGAAGATACCCCGTGCCCATCCCCCCCCCCCCCCCCCAACTGCCCAACACACACACATACACACTCCTGTTACCCACTCCACCCCCTGTTGGGTGCTGGATTGTGGGGTTGAGAGATGGTGGGGTAGGTGGGGGGGGGGATTATGCGAGTGTGAGGCTCGTAAAGGGCCTGCCATGGTCTTTCTGTTGTGTGACGGATGGCTGGGAGGCTGAACAGGCCTGTTTTGCATGAGAAGAGAAGCCAGCAGAGGGGAGAATAGAGGTCTATTCAATGAGGCCTGTCACCCAAAACCACCCTCCTGCACTGAACCCTCACACCCCACCCCTTCATCATCCATCCCTTCATCCTTTCGTGCCTCCTCCTCCTCCCTTGTTCTCCCATCGCCATCTTGGTCTCCTTTTCTTCCTTCGTTTTGTGGCTTTCATTTGCCCGTCTTCACTGCTTCTTTCTCACCCATATAATCTACACCCCACCCCCACTCGCTGCCCTCCTTACTTCTTGATTTCATCCCACTTAATTTCTGTTCATTCACATTTTCCCTCCTTTCCATCAAGCTGTTTTTACCTCGCTGAGTTCCATAACATTTGGATCCTCTCATTACTTTGTGGGTATTGTGAATGAGGAGCTATAATGGAAATGTCATGGTCAAAGCTCTTTAACACTAAAAGAAGTCATGTGACTTGATGCTCTGACATGCTTAGTGGGTCCACATTTGAGTCAGCAGGAGATATTATGGCATAATTAGGTTAAAGCGGCATTCAATGATTTTTAGCCACTAGGGAGCAGAAAAACACCAAAACAAAACAGATAGATACACAGACACAAGGCTGTCACACTTTGTAAAGCTGATATTACTAACATATGAAATGTCTACGTACACATCCGGCACATACAGAGCAATATTAGCATTCATTTGGGGTGCTGTTTGTGTCCCAGATGAGAATGGGTGAAATTCAGGACAGGGGAGTTGGGGGTGGGCGTGGCCTCCAGTACATTACATTCAGTTACACAAACATGTGAAAGACGAAACTCAACACTAAAATGTATTCTTTTTGTTCAAATTCAACTTAGGAAAAAGAAACATAATGGCTGAGCTGTGTGTAACAGTGTGTAAATCATTATCCGTTACATAAAATCCATGTTTGCTGTGGCAACCTGCAGTAATGTAAATGCTTTTTGGCTGGATGTTCATCAGGTCCCTACATGTCAGCGATGGCTTAATTTCCCTCCTTAAATGTTTTAATTCAATGTCATAGCATCACCTCTCTGCATAGTTATTTATCAATTTGCGCCACTATATAACTACAACAGCCAAAATTCATGTCGGCTGTTTCACAGTGATCAGTATTTAATGTTTTATTAGGTTATATCGAATCAAAACTCTGGTTTAGTTTAATTTTCAGGACAAACAGTACAGGATTCAGGATAACTGCTCATAATTCGGGACTATCCTACATTTTTCGGTACGTCTGGTCACCCTATGTCCACCTGATGACTATAAGCCCAACTCTCTTTTTTGCTTTGGTTTGGTTTCAACCAACTCTTCAGAAAAATATCAATTAAATGTCCGTTTGCTGTTTGTTCCTGTGTAGCTACCAAACAGCAGACAAAATGTGCAGTATGTATTATCGCTGTAACACCATCTGAACCGCAGACTGTATAAAAGAAGTCACCCATTGGTTTGTAAACTAGCGTTTTGAAGCCTTGAGTTTGGCGTTTTTGCCGTCGCCATCTTGGTTTTTTGGAGCCAGCAGTGACCATATTTGGATGAGAGGGTTGAGCTGGGGAGGAGCGAGGGGCGGATCTAGCAGACAGCTCACGGCTAGTCACTCAAAGCGGCCACACCCTTAATTATGCATTATTTTAAGCCTTAATATAATTAATTAATATAAAAATGTAAAGATGCAAAAGTGGGGCATCAGGTGGGGAATGGTTTTGGAAAGAGGGACCGAGAGGCAGAATGTGACAGAACCAAAGGTTGCTTTGTTTTAATTAGTTTCTTCCTTGTAAATGAAAATGTGTTATGAACTATTTCTAATGTGTTGTCAGTGGAGGAAGAAGTACTAAAATACTCCATTACAAGTAAAGGTCCTGAATTCAAAATGTACTGAAAGTATCCAAAGTAAAAGAACTCATTAGAATGGCTTCTATCAACGTCTTATTTTATTATAGAATATTATATTATTGTTTATATCACTAACAAATACATGTAAGATCATTGTCAAAAGTTTGTCAAAGTGGAGCCAATTTGAGATATTTTGTATACTACTGGGCAGATTAGTATAGTATAATACTGCATCATACCATATAAGCATACATGTTTTTTTAAATGTAAAAAGTAACTTTTAAGTGTCAAATAAATGTAGTGGAGTAAAAAGTGTCAAAATTGTACTTACTTACATTCCAGCACTGTGTATCTAATGGGAGCGACAGAAGCTCAGTCTGTGTGGACTTGTAGCTGGAGAGGTGCCATTGAGCAAGGCACTGAACCCCCAACTGCTCAGGGCGCCATCCTGTGAGGCAGGCCCCTCGCTCTGACATCTCTCCATACATAATGCATGTGTATAGCCTAGGTCCTGTTTGTGCATGCGTGTATATGGGCCTGTGTCTGTGTGAATATACATAACAACAGTGTGAAAAAATGAATTTCCCCTTGTGGGATTAATAAATTACACATTCTTCCTTCTTCTATTTCGTGAAGGCAGCAGGATGTGTGTAATCATTCAGCAGGACTGACTGAAATATAAAAAAATAAATAAGCACTAATTAACTTATATAATACCCCTATAGTGACTTGGAATATATCTGGTAGGTGGCATACTTTTCATACTTGTGTGTAATTTCTGGCGTCAATATAATATTTGATGAGAGTAACTGGTGACATGTCCGTGTTATGAACATAATATTCATTTGGAGCTATATAGATATTTTTCTCTACAGACTGTGAGTCTGTACAGAGGATCTCCAGATAACAGGGGACAGATTTGTCACACAGTTTTCTGTCACAGGTGAAACTGCAGCAATTAAAGCTGAACGGAGAAGGCGGAACATTCACACCCACATAAGGATCGACACACCCATCTCAGCAGTGTGGGACACGAACACATCATCAGCTATTAGTATAATTACAGTTTACCTGTAATAATGGCCTTGTGACCAAAGACTCAATTTAACAGGATAAGAAAAATGAATGGATTGCATCACTTGCATAATGGTACATTTTACTGATTAGTGGGATTTTAATGGAGAACCTGACATACAAAAG
This sequence comes from Heterobranchus longifilis, assembly GCA_028570985.1. Classification (NCBI taxonomy): domain Eukaryota; kingdom Metazoa; phylum Chordata; class Actinopteri; order Siluriformes; family Clariidae; genus Heterobranchus; species Heterobranchus longifilis. The sequence continues at coordinate 1,349 of JAOVVB010233857.1, read as the reverse complement.
TCCAGGTGGTGAACAATATGGTAATTTCTGTGAGGGTGGTGGTGGGAGGGACAGAGCGGGAGAGGACTGAAAACTGCTGCTGTCTTCACTTCACCCTCTATCAACTTTGACAAGCAAGCAGAAAGAGATTTTTTAAAAAGTATCTTTATTGGTTTTTGATTTAAAGGTCCCACATTGTAAAAAGTGAGCTACTTTTTTATTATAAAGCAGGTCGAGGTGCTATATAAATTCTGTGAAAATATCAAACCGCAGGGAGAAATCCACACAGCCCGTATTAAAAAAAAAAACGGTGCCTTTAAACGAGCTGCCAGGACTTCGGTAAGGTTGTGATGTCACAAACTATACTATATATAGGTAGTGCCACTACAGTGCCGTAACAGTCATCCCCCAGCTGCAATGACGTGCAGAGATGCTGGAAGTGCAGATGCAGAAGATCCTGAAATGCTGATCAATCAGAGCAGACTGGGCTTTTTCGGGACGGGGGCTTAAAGAGACAGGCGCAAAAACAGTGGTGAATACATATAAATCTATTTTTTGAGCATTAAAGCACATAAACATGTTCTAGAAACCCCAAAATACAAGTATGAAGCAGAAAATGAGTGTATGTCCCCTTTAAGGAACACGTTATACAAGAAAACATGAGAGTAATTTATTCTTCACAAAGTAACCTCAACAATAACCTCCACATGATAAAAATGAGTAAATATGTAAATAATTCAAATTATTTCTTTAGAAACAATTGAGTTATAAAATGATTAAAAATTAACAAATATATATATAAAAATAAAAATAATGTTTAAAAAATATATAGAAAAAAACACATTACCAAGTGAATGCATCCATGAGCAGACATAGAAAAAGAACATTTTAAAGCCGCCAAAAATGGAGAGAGCACAGATCTGCAATGATGGACAGAAGGGAGGAAACTGACTGCCATGTTGTGTCTGACGTGACACACAAGCATAAAGTAAGAGTGAGCGAGGGGACAGAGGGAGCTAAAAAAAACATCCACTGCCATTCCATTCCATCCGAAGCCACAGAAGTTGACAGATAGACGAAGAAAAGCTAAGAGTGTTGGTGAGTTGTTTTTGAAAGAGGAAAGCCAGGGGAGCGGGGAGGAGGAGGAGGGCAAGGTTTTGGAAGGGATTCCACACAAGGTTGTCATGGAGATGGAAACGGGAGACTGGAGCCTCACAATTCCCAATTAGTCACAAACACATGGTCAGAAACGCACACCTGCAGCATGCATGCACTCACGCATGCACGCACGCACGCACGCACGCACGCACGCACGCACGCACGCACGCACGCACGCACCCCCGCACGCACGCACGCACACACACCCACAC
>JAOVVB010233856.1:0-10061 GCA_028570985.1 Heterobranchus longifilis | reverse complement strand
AACTGCGACCGTAGTGCAGCATCATAGTTTGGCACATAAAAGTGACTGTCAATGATTTGGGAAGGAAAAAAGTGGTACTGGTAACACTTTACTTAAAGGTCATGTCAATAATGCATTATAAGCACATTCACAAGACATTATAATGCATTCATACGCCCCGGCTGCAGTGAAGGGACTTTGAGAACCACGCGAAGGGGAGGAGGGACTTCCTGTCCACCGGGGTTTATACCGGCACTGTTTACATAGTAAACCAGATTATTCAACAACAGGACAGGCACGGTCACTGGCACTGTTACCAAACTAGATGCTACTTTCGTCCAGAACCATGAGACCGGTGGACAGTCATGTGAAGAAAAGTGCCTGATACCTTCATAGTGCATAAACTACACGCAGAGTTAAGTATGTTCTATGAACGGCAGCCCCGGTACTGAGCTCCTCTTCAGTCCGCAGCCTCCCGAGCTCCGCGTGCTCAGAGCTAATACTCTCCATCAGAGCGGCCAAGTCCGCCCAGATGATATCCGGCCTCCCCTCCAGCGTCTCCTCAGTCCTTCCCCATTTGTCAGATCTGATCAAGCTGGGAGTCAAGCTTTCCTTCCAGCCTCTCTTCAGTGTCTTTCGTCATTTGTCTGAGAGGAACAAACTGCGGGTCCAAGTAGCTGCGTAGCTTCAGTAACACAGTTTCAGAAATGGCGGTGTGTTCCGCCGCTGCCCCGCTCCTCAGGCTGTAACCACAGCCGTCGGCATTAGACGACGTTTTCCTGCTCTTGTCAGCCATTATGTCTCCTAAGATCCTCAAATTCACCAAACGATCAAAGAAAAAGCTGTTCCAACGGGATAAATTCACAAAACTAGCAACACTGGATCAAGAGAGCCCAGTCTTAAGCAGCCATTCTTCCCCAGTCGATCACATGACCTCCAAAAGAGAGACTTTAATGCAGGTTTCAACCCCTTGAGCTACCTGTCACCCGATCGGGAGCTTTACCTTTTTTTGAACTCCATGAGAAAGATACAGATTTGCTGTCTTCAGGATTAACCAAGTCATCTCAAAGAAATACGTTTATACCATCTCATTATGTGGTTAGAAAATGAGCTGTATCACAGCCAGTCCCCATTCTGTCATTTACTTACACTTTAATATCAAAATATTTCTTCGCCTGTCTTCTCTTTAGCCACAAAACACACATTTCTAATTAATTGTATCTGTGGGTTTACTCAGAATTCTATTTCTTTTAATCATCTGCTGCACACAAATATTTTCCATTCGTTAAGAATTGACGTTTTCATTTGCCAACATTTGCAGATAAATCTAATTGCCGCTGTCCACACCCCACTCTCAACACAATAGGCCTTCTTCTCACAACACAACAGCTCCTTGTCTTTAAAACAAATTAACACTAATGCATCTTAATGGGGTTGAAATTACAACCCCATGTTGCCCCAGGGCAATTTCTGACAGGGATTCTTCTTGTTTTTTCTCGATCTGCACCGAACATCTGGAGTTTCCCATAATGCATTTTTTATTGGTCCTCTGGCTCTTTCTCCACTTTTTCACCTGATTGGCTACAGTGTACCTCCAGAGGAATACCAACACTGTTGTGTATCCAAAGAAGAGATTAACTCTACAGCACTCAAAACACTCCTGATTTTCTCACACAGGGCAAAAACCAGTCACAGTTGTATTGTTGCTTTGCTTTGATGTAGGACTTTGAGCCCTGACGGACGTATAATATCATTTACAGTCGAAATCAGGGGTGGTCTTTCCCGGTGTTAACAGCTCACCCTGCTTTGTGTCCCACTGATTCCAAAAGACTGGATTTTTCTCAGGCTGTTGCACGTTCACTGACTGGTTTAATTGCAAGCAGACACAAAGAGATGGATATTTGAATCATGCTGAGTAAAATATGGCTCCATCTGGATTTGATAAGCTCATAAATGAATGCCATCTGATACTGATTTTACACTTTACACTTCAAACAATTACATTAATTCCAGGGCACCTACGATACCATGACTGTGGAGTGAAAAGGCAGTAATCATAGAGTAGACACGTGGTTAGAAAATATGCTGTTTCATGTTGCGAATACTTCATAGCTCCAGTTATCAAACCAGAAAAATGTTTGCTAAGAATAGAAGATAAATGAATGAATGAATGAATGAATGAATGAATGAATGAATGAATGAAATTGGCCTCAGCTTTATCACAGGGATAGTCTCATCCTCAGAGAAAAAAAGTGTTTCCACTTTTTTTTAAACACCAAAACAGTTTTTACCCAATGTTTGGAAACAACAAAAACATTTGCCAAAAGATCTACTGCAATCCCTGACTCAATAACATTTGCACACCAATAGCTCTGATCACAAGAGTTCACGAAATATGTGTCAAAACAGGTTGCAGAGGAAGCCTGCATCTATAATTATACAGATGGTATAATTACGAATCAAGCACGTATACAATTCATGGTATAATTATGAACTTCTGCAGCTATAAGCCACTAATGGGAACTGGGAGTGAGGAGTTATTCAACACGCAGACAGCGAATTACTGTGTATGCCGCGTTAATTGGTTATGCCCCCTGTTTAGAACAGGAGCGTGATAAGGTTGGCAGATTTATGGAGCAGTAGCACACGCGTACACAACACTGATGTTTTGAAGAAGCTTTTTTTTTTGGTATCTTTCAACTGTGTTTACCAGAAAAGGTATGTGTGACGCGACAGAGGGATGAACCACATAGCGCTGAGAATTTGGCCCACAATGAAGAGACGACACATGCAATAACACCTCAGCATAGGCTGCAGTCGCTTATCCTTGCTTCATCTGAGCGCATTTAAGGAATTGGGACTTCCTTCAAGATAGCGGGTCTCCATCGATTTCCAGGTTAAATGACGGAGGACGGGATAGAGGAGTAGAGGAGGGATATTAAGATCAACCCATTGTATAGTATGTCAGAAAAAGTTACATTATAATAAGTCGAAAAAAGTCATTAAAAAGTAGTAGGCTATAGTAGGTCAGAAAAAAAGTCATAGTAAAGTATGTCAAAAAGTTATAGTATATTTAATATCATAATATCATAATATCATATATAGCATATAGTATATTGAAAAAAATCTCAAAAATGTCATGTCAATTTTTTTTTTGTATTGTTGGTATTATGGTATGTCGAAAAAAGTCACAAAAAAGTTATAGTATATTATAGATAGCATATAGTATTGAAAAAGTCATAGTATAGTATGTCGGAAAAAACGTCATATGTTGAAAACATGTCATATTATAGTATGTCGCAAAAAGTAATAAAAATGTTATAGTATGTCGAAAAATGTCAGTCATAGTATAGTATGTCAAAAAAGTTATAGTATATTGATTATATATATAACATATAGTATATTGAAAAAGTAATAGTACCGAAAGTAAAAAAAACAAAAAAAGTAGTATTGTAGTATGTCAAAAATTAATTTAAAAAATGTCAGTATTATGTAGAAAAAAAAATCATAAAAAAACATAGCATAGTATGTTGGGAAAAAAGTATTTGTATGTCATAAAAGTGTTAGTACAGACCTTTATGGAGAGATTGGATATGAAAAGTCAGTTATCATCTATGACCTTCCTCATTAGTAAAGTGGACAGTAGTGGGGGTTCGATTCCCACACGGGGAGTATTTACAAAATAGTAATAGTACACCCACTGTTATCACATCAGCTGTAGTGTTTTGCAACAAATGAGAATGACAAAATGTGCCAAATCTGCCACCGTGTGTGATACACACGATAAGATGAAAAAAAAGCAGCCATGCAGAAACAGCCAAACGATTAGCTTTGTGGTAGTAAAAAAAAAAAAAAAAAAAAGAAGAAAAAAAAAAAAGCATTCGGATCACCAAAGCAGCTTGGTTTTGTATGGAAACAACTGTGGCTGGATGTTTGGTTCTCATGGAAGCCACATGACAGGGAGGTCATGAGAGAGACAGCAGGCCCGGCACTGTGTGCGATCTCACCACACTCGTTCCCCACCGCACTTTTGATGTTTCCCTCCTCAACTTTTATCATCGCGCCCTCCTTCGAGAGACCCCTACTCTCACTGTCAGGACGGCACACGCACACACACACACACACACACACACATGCACACATGAGCTGAAACTTGGCTACGACCACCCATTTCCAGCTTCACAAAACTATTTTAACAAGCACAGAAATCATTTAGCGGACACTTTCCTGGATCATAAAACACCAAATGATGGCTTTGGGATCCATGCGCTTTTATTGATCTGCGCTCTCACCGATCAAATGTTAGCCTGCACTTCCTGGGCCAGGCCTGGTCAGCTTGGAAGAGAGGAAATGGGGAGGGTGCGGAGTGCGAGGAGTAGGGGGGGGGTGCTCATGTGAGGCTGAAATGTGATCCGGAGCCTGTGTCGCATTAGCCTTAACGGGCCGTGTGGCAGACGCACTGGCACCACAGAGCGGAGAAGACGGGTGGTGGTGGTGGTGGTGGAGGAGGAAGACGAGGGAGGCAAATCGCCGGACACCCTGACGCAGGAAAAGTATGCAGAGCTAAAGCAGCAGGAAGGAATGCCATCATCCCCACTGGAGGGTTTTCTGGCACCTCCCCAAAAAAAAGAGAGACAACAGAGAGGGAGAATGATGCTTATCCCTCGATCTCAGTCACCTTTGTACCCGCAGCACACACATCATCACACATCTCCTGTCAGCCTGTCATCCCACAGGGTCACGGTCAAGCTGGCGCTCCCTCTCTCTGTGTGTCATGTTGTCTCTCTCCTGCTCTGTAATTTCCTTTTTTTTCCCTCTCCTCTTTCCCGGAAAGAATGCGTCTCCTGACGCTCCACCAGTCGGTGTCAGGGGGCTAAACAGCCCATTTCGGTGTCTGTGACTCAGTCACGGAGTCCCAGAGGTGCCTGAAGGATTCCAAGAATTCCTGCTTTTGCACCCACGACCGTGACGCCACCTGAGGGAATGCCATAGAGATCATACCAGACACTTCCTGTACACACTCGGGATTCATCTTGCAGCAGCGACATGAATCTCTTTCATGTGCAACATGTAAGATGAGGGGGGAACAACAAATTCATATGAAGCATGCTTCTGAGTTGCATATTCAAAACACTATCTGCGCACATGCATGAATGGAAGAGTGATGATGACAGAGAGGATGAAGGAGCAAGAGAGGAAAGGAGAGACAGAGCCAGAGTGAGAAGAGTGGAGGGGGTAATGACTAGGTCTGCTCAGGACAGAGGAGGCGACAGAGGGGGAAGCGTCTCCGATCGTCTCCTCGTGGCTCCTCTTTGGCGTCTGTGATCCTCGGACCCTTCACGCAATCTCCCTTATTACAAGGCTTCCCCTCTCCACACGGGCACCACTACAAAATGGAGCAATTACATTTAATTAGGCTGCAGAGGGTAGCTACCCTGCCCCATCCCAAAACCTCAGAGAAGCGCAGACTTCAGGTAACACAACGGTCGGGGAGAACTTCAAAGAGATGCAAAATTACAGCGCCATTAGTGGAGCCACCACAGAACTGCTGTGAAGCCAGGGAATCATTTGACCCAGAGAGGAAAGATTCAAAGGAGTTAAAACTGAAAAGCAGAGCAGTAGAGACAAAAACATCTCAACAGCCAAAGATTAAGGGGCAGACGGAGCACTTCTAAACATTGTTTGTGTCGTATAGGAGACTTGAGAAATTAAGGAGTCTACAACGCCTATTAGTTAACTCATACCCCTATAGCCTTACAGGAAGGATGCTCCTTTGGGCCATGTCAGGCATATTGTGGTTTTGCAGTTAAAAAAAACATGTTTTTGTTCCAAAACAAACAGGATTAAGTGTTCTAATAAGCCATTCAGGTTGTTCTAGAAAGATGATATGTGAGGCAATCCCACTTTATCTGTCTGCTGTCTGTTGTGCTGGATTTTGGCTCACAGAGGGCATGATGGCCCTAAAAAACTTTTATTGATGCTGACTCACTAGGCCTCCAACCAGAGTGGAAAATTCTGACTTAAATGCTGCTGTTAGATCTGTGTTTGAGACATGCAGCAACCTCCGGGGCTGAAAAATGAAAAAAACTGCCGTTCCTCGAATGGCCACTTGAGGCTGGCTCCAAAAGCGAGTCAATCCCCATAGACCCCCATGTTAAAATGTCCAACTGCACAGGGGTTGAATTTTTATTTTTAGAACTTGTTCTGTTTAAATTATATTGCATAAGGATGGATAAGGATCGACACAGTTTGGTTTTGTGTCTGTAATTTTGTATAACATATGAAGTATGCCCCTAGTGTTCAACACAAGGAAATGCATCTCTTTACAGATGGATAGAAAAAAGTTCCTTTTGTCTGTTTTTCACCGTCCACTGTAACTGAATTGAATGAAATAGCCTTTTTTTTTTAGCTAATTAGCTAATTCCACAGGAAGTTCGCATAAAATGCTAACCTCAAACAAAACAAACAAACACAGGACTTTCACCCAGGAGACTGTGGTTCATGTCCTGGTTGAAAATAAAAAAATGTTTTTAAGTGACCGTAACAACTGGAAGTATGTGACGTCCGCATCATGGGATGTGGTGCATCATGGGATGACGCGGCACGCCAGTGACGTCCGCGTCATGGGGCGTGGCGTGCCATGCGACGTTCCATGGCACGTGACACGAATGCATGGAAGTGATTTAATGTTTCACATATCATGATTTTAACCCAAACCACAACCATTTTTCTAACCCTAGCAAGTTGTTTTGTTGCTTAAACCTAAAAACATGAACGTAACATTTAGGTATGAGGGCAAAACACGCTCATATGGGTCGTATTAGAGGGTCGGAACACACGACGTATAGGTCGTATGTTCCGACCCTCTAACACCACTCACATACGTACACAGAGCTATGTGGAAATGAGGCGTAAAGTTGTGCATACGTCATTCGGCCTGCCTCAGCTCCCCCTCGCTGCCTGTTTGTGGATTAGCCGGGAGTTAGGTGTAGTGAGGCACTGCCAAGATGGCGACGGCCGGAGCCACCCACATTGAGCTTAATTTTGGCTCTTCAGAAACCTATGGGTGACGCCACGGAGACTACGTCCATATTTTATACAGTCAGCATGGTCTGAGACAGAGGGGCTCTTGTTTAAATGCACAACATCTAGGTTAGGTGAGCTAACAAACAAAAATGACTCATTCTGCATTTTTTCCTGCTGTTGGTTGTAATGCAATTAAGAAGATTGAGTCAAGTGATGTCAGGGCTTTTTGCAGTAACACACACAGGCACATACACACGCGTCAAAGGCAAAATGTGCATAAATGAGTTGAGAAACATAACAAACAGTTTCTATCCAGGACACAAAGGGTCTTTTGTCATTGACATTGTGTTTACACAATGTCTAACCTGACGCGTCAGATGGTTTGTTACACAGAACCATCTGAGAAGTCGTCATTGGAAACTGGAAAAGGGCAGGTGCTTTCAAAAAATACCTGGCAGGTGATTAAATAAACATTCTGTCTAACTCTTCCCGAAGCCAGTCAGGAGAAGTGAGAAAAAAAAACACCTTTTCCATCGAGAAAAGCCTTCAGTGCCGTTCATTGGATTTCTTTCAATTAAGAAATACTCTCCAGTTCTGATGTAACTGATGCTATTGCAGAGTCTAACCTCTGCAGGAGCCGCCATTGTTGTTTTGAAGCAACAGTCGCCCTGCACACACCTAAACCATGCCTGTAGCTGCCAGCAGCTCTTCATGACACTGATTAGTCCCACTGGTGGTTCAGACACAAATCCATTACATGAATCCTGACAAGATGGATTTGTGTGATGTCTTGATCCTGAAATTCTCGTGTGATCTCGTGATATCGCGAGAATCTAGCTGCTGTGCAAGATAAAACCAAAGGCCATGGATAAACTGAGATGCTGCAACTCATTTCCTGTATCTGTCAGAGAGAAGTGAACATCAACACAGATTATGATCCATCCTTTCACCCCATGGTCACCAAAGTAAATACTGGACCCAGTTTTCACAAGAAGCCACATATCTCCCGAACATTCTGACACTAAAGCATTTTTTAGACAGACAAATCAGGTGAAAATGAACTTTGTTTGGGACCTTTTTCTTTCTCAGCAACAAACTCTCACGAGATCTGGCAACACAGCTAAGCTAACGTCAACTATCATCCATGAACACTACGGATTACACATTTTTTAATGCTAAATATGGCTATTAGCCATGCAGATATCTAATGTTAGCAAAATAAAACATAAATAAATTGTGCAAATATAAATCTTCATCCATCCACATGATGTTTACTACACTTTCAAACGAGACCGCACACACTTAGGAGACAGGAAGTGTGTACCATTTATCATCATTGGCGGTATTGGCGGTGCAGTATCTTTTAGAAATACTGAATATCTTTGGTGAAACAATCTCTGCCAGCATCAGCACAAGCAGCCCAAACTAACCAATCACATTTTATGCAGCGCCCATAGTCCCCATGGTGTGGCGTTCACTGACTTGAAGGATGTCAACGAGCTCTGAAGCTGCTCTGTTTGCGGCTCATGGTGGCCCAGAACCAACTAAGACACCTAATGATGGTGAACCCCTCAATTTGTCTGTACATTATTTCACGAGCATACAATAATAGATTTCTCTTCCCATTTTCTGCCAGTGAAACATTTTTTTTCTGCGCGTTAATGTGTCTTTTGTAGTTAACTGCGACTCCATAAAGAAAGGGCCGGGTCTTTTTTTTTTTTTTTTTTTTACCCCCACCACAAATTAGTCTCATGCTGCGTCATGATTTACTGTCTCCGTTATAGTAATCACAACCAGATCTGCGCTCACCGTAGACTACAAGCGCCTGCTGGAAACTTTGACAGACAGCCAGTCGGACTGTTGTCGCCTGTGTCACCAGTGCTCTGGATATGAAAGAGAAGGGCCAGCCAGATTTCAGTGACTGGGCTGCTGGTTACCACAATGTTCAAATGTATTCACCCACTGGATTTGATATTTTGTTTTCTTCATGTGGTCAGCTAGAATTATAGTAACATTTCTTATAAAACGCAGTGCCGAAATAATCATAAAATAAGTAAATGGATACTTCAACTGAAAAGAAAAACAATGGGAAAACATTGAGGTATTAAACAAGCACACTGGGACATTAAAATGAATGAGACAGGAGATACTGAAGAGCACTTTGTACAACAAACAGTTACCTAATAAGCCTGCCAAGACAACCAAAGCTATTCTAAATAGATCTCATAGGAAAATGAGCACACTTAAATGGCAGATACACATTTCAAAGAGCTATTTATATTGGATTGTGGACCATAACAGTGCCATAATTCAACACAAAAACACATAAATTAGATGCTCCTGCAGGAATCTACATCTAAATATGAAAAGTGGCACCCTGGTTCTCACAGGAGTTGCTTGTGTGTGTGACTTGGGAAGGAAATGTTGATTTAAAGCGTGACTCAAACCTTTTGAGTTCAACATGACATCGTGTCTCGCTCGTGCGCCGCTCGGCCTCGGCCCGCTGCGGCGGGATCGTGACGACAACACGATAAGACCAAAAGCATTCCAGCGTTCATCAGCTGCTATCTGAGCGAGGCCTGCCTCCACTTTAGACGGCATGGATCTCTTTAAAGAGAACTTAAATGCAGTGTGTGATGATGGGTGCAGCCTGTAGATACAGTGAGTGATATAAATCTTTGGATAAGAGAAAGAGACACAAATAGACGAGAAGCCAGTGAAGTGAGACAAAGACGGGAGCAGTATCTTGTCTATGAGCGGTTCATGGAACGCAGCGAGGATATGAGGCATGTGGTGCCCAGCTGCGTTCAGCCTCAAGCAAGTCAACTTCTTCCTGGTTAAATATATTGCTGCAATAAAGTGTGTGTGCTTTTATGAGGATAAACTCATATATTTTGCTGTATGAAACGACCAACCCGTTCTCACTTCCAAACTCGTCAAAAACGGCAGCTTGGTCAGTTTTCCTCGGTGTCTGAAACACTGAGTGTCTGATGTGTTTAAAACACGGAAATGTGGCGTCATGGTTTAATGGACACAAAGACACGCACTGTGGGTGG
>JAOVVB010233855.1:0-10061 GCA_028570985.1 Heterobranchus longifilis | reverse complement strand
GAGAGCATACTGCTGATATTCAGCCATGATTTCTGGTCCCCTGAGATAAATAAAGTGGTGGCCACTGTTGACTTTTGTCAGGTACTTCAGATTTTCTTCCCCTTCAGCATCCAGCTGTACCCCCAGGAGTTCCCCGGACACGACCCCAGGGATTGCCCCAGAGACATTCCCAAAAAAGACGCCTTAAAGCTGGGTTGCATCAACGCAGAGTACCCGGACTCATTCGGCCACTACCGTGAGGCAAAGTTCTCCCAGACCAAGCACCACTGGTGGTGGAAGCTGCACTTTGTATGGGACCGAGTCCGGGTTCTGAAGGAACATAAGGGCGTGGTCCTGCTGATCGAGGAGGACCACTACATGTCCCCGGACTTCATCCATCTGTTGAAGCTGATGTCGGCTCTCAAGAGGGAGCAGTGCACCGACTGCGACATCCTCTCGTTGGGGAGCTACAGCCACATCGGCTACTCCAGCAAAGCAAACAAGGTGGAGGTGAAGGCCTGGAAGTCCACTGAGCACAACATGGGGATGGCTCTGAGCAGAGAGACGTACCAGAAGCTCATCCAATGCACCGACACGTTCTGCACTTACGACGACTACAACTGGGACTGGTCCTTACAACACCTGACCGTGTCCTGCTTGCCCTCCTACTGGAAGGTCATGGTGAGCGAGGCGCCGCGGGTTTTCCACGCCGGGGACTGCGGCATGCACCACAAGAAGGCTTCTTGCATGCCGATCAGCCAGAAAACCAAGATAGAGAACATCCTACAGAGCAGCGGGAACCAGCTGTTCCCAAAGAACCTCCTGATAGCAAAGAGACTGCCAGCCAACGGGGCCGGAGGAGTGGCCCCGCACGTGAAAAACGGGGGCTGGGGAGATATCAGGGACCATGAACTCTGCAAGAGTTATGTTCGATTACAGTGACCTTAATTGCTACTATTATATATTATTGTCTCTTTTGCATCCTCTATAAAGAAAAAAAGCCTTTTAAAAGTAAATCTTTATGGACTATTCTTCATATTGCCTGTTTTATTGGACTGTTCCAAATAAAGACAAGTGTTGGATTTTTGGCTTCTTTAACACAAATATGTCTTTACATTGAATTATTTAAGTGATACCTGGCAAGTCTGCTTTGTTTTGTAAGTTGTAATTAACAGTAATATACTAAACAATATATCGTTGTGTTTTCTCTAACAAGACTTTCAGATTGGTTACTTCACCAAAAATGTAGAACATCTTGAAATTGTGGTAAATTGGGAAGAGCAGGCAAGTGCTCATCGTGGCAGTCATAAATTTGGTAAATCTGTGGATTTAGCAATCCCACTGTGCATGCATAATTAATTTGAAGATATTTATATCACATAAATTTGCTGAGATCAAAGGAGATCCTTTGAGACACCTTGTTCCATTTAAATAATCCCCCACTTAGCTTATCTTCAACAGGTTTCTAGAGCACACCAAGAGTCTCATTACTCCTGCGACTGCAGAAAGAATGTCACTTAAGGTACACAGCATTAATAAACATGCAAATGCATGATAGAGGGAGCTAGTAGTGTTGTGACAGAGGGAGTGTATGGTCAGTGCAGGGCATTTTTATTTTATTTTGTTGCAATGCATCACTGTCCAACTTCACTTTGGATAGAATATGCCAATTCAGCCACCTGTGCCTTTGTGCAGAGATTTTGATTTCACAGACGAATGCACACGTTGCACCTGGAGAGATCCCAAGACACTGATACAACTTTCTCGTTTGTGTTGTTGCCGTTGAAGATGCATTTACATTTTAAGTGCTTGGACCACGTCTCAGTATCGATGGTTTCCGCTGAGGCCCGAGCCTCGGTGGCTTCTCTGAAGCTGCATTGATTCCCCCTCCCCCCCCTCCCTCCGGCAATGTTTAACAATTGCTTCTGCACACTGTTCAAAATCTGAAATAACTGCAAAGTTATCGCTGACTGGACTCTCCATACAGTTCATATTAAATAACATCCTCTGGCAGACTCTGGTCTTTCAGAGACTTGGCTCGCTGCATAGAATGCCTAAACATTGCATGAATTAAATATGGCATGTATCGTTGGCACAGGACGTTCAAGACCGAGCAACACTGGTGAAGTCTAACAAAGCCTCCTCTGTGACAAACAGACTGCTCATTTTATTTCCTATTTGTGAACTTCCTAATGCAGTATGAAAGAATGTGACTTGGGACTGTTGTGCTGAGGTCATGTGAGAAATCGTGCAGCTGCTCCCATGGTGGAGGCCCAATAATTGGGCGCGCACCTCAAGGGAAACGGCTTAGAATAGAATTGAGAATCGGAGGAAGTGGCACTGTGCTCTTGATTCTTGGTGACTAATGGTTAACTGATGCTGGAGCCTTTGAAACTGTAATGTACCGTTGCCTTTGAAAGCGCTCTACTTAGTTTAATATTTAAGAGCAAGAATGAAAAGGAAGAACACTCTTTAAGTTGTGCATGGAATCGTTTGATGGCCCAGTTATCTGTGCTGTCATTAATCTGTAAACAATAGTTATATAGCACATTTTTACACTGAAACAAGACAATCAGATAGCACAGGAGAACAAATTGACCAATGAAATAAAAATAAAAAACAATACTGAAGCATAGAATCGCAAATAACACATAAGTGTAATATCAACTATTTTTATCTAACAGCCAGGCTAAAAAGCAAAGCTGTATGAAAGGATAAGCTACCGTCTTTTACAATTTAAATGTAATAATAACTTGAGATGTGCCTTGAGGAATAGCCACAGGGCTAATCATTCCTCTGAATTAATTATTGTAAACGCAGAATTTATTTTTCCTTCCTCCACACTCAGGTGTGGAACAATAAGCTGCTGGAGCATGCAGTCAAAAATACATACAGGGTGTAAAACCTGAATTTTGAATTTATCAAACCATTAGTGGTTTCAGTGATATTTGAATTATACAATGAAATAGGCCTACTCAGTACAGAGTACATTGTAATCCATTTAACAGCTCAACCTGGATGTGATTTTAACTTCATGTTAAAGAAGATATCATCACTTTAGTGTAAACAATGGGTCACATGACTAGCCTACATGTACTGTGAGTCATTTATAGTGATGAACACCCTACTCTGCAGTTCCTTTGTATCGAGCATTTTAGTGTCTTTCGGCTTATTGTTTTGGTTTTCCTTTTGCAACTTGCTTTGGTTTACTGAAAAGCAAAAGCGCCTGGTGCCAGCTGCCAAACAGCAGGACGTCATTGCAACAACAGAGGAGCGTTTAGCAGCTAAACACTCAGAGGTTTCCATAAGCTCCAGCTGCCAGCCGACTACTCATTTAAGTCCAGCCGGCTACTTTATTATATACATTTTAATTTAATGAATGAACGAAAGAATGGATTATCTTTATTTACATTGCACTTTTTACAGCAATTCATTAATTCATGATTCAGTAGATTCATAGTTATTTTGAGCATAGGTTTATTTTATTAATACGTTAATTTACAACCAATAGGATATGGGATTAAAAACCTGTTCCCCCTTACAATAACATTGTGTATTTTCATTGAATGGGAGTGTGTTTATGTGTCTAGTAAAAGAATACATTAACCATGGCATGTCTTGATGAACCTTACAGTGATGGTGTCAATAAATAAATACAAAATCAGTCAGGAATAGGCGTGGTTTTAAATATTAATCGCTATTTACAGACTGTGGGCTAAAACGCACAACAAGCCTAATTGTCCTTTATGTACAATAATTCACTACATGTTTACAATTGGGTAGGCAAATTTGTTAAAATATGCAATAATTAAGATCAATGTATATGATAGAATAGTGGAATTAGAATGTGCCAGAGGTCACAACTAGCTGGCTGCTTTTTCCCACTGACTGGCTGATCCATATGTTGTGGAAAGCCTTGAAGAGTACTGCATTTTATTCAGGAGTTAGTACCAAAAACAGATAAAAGGAGAGTGAATATTGGATGAAAAAAAAAAAAAAGTGAGATACCATGTTTTTTTATATTATAAAGCAGGCCGAGGTGCTATATAAATACTGTAAAAGTATCAAAACACTCAATCCACAGAGAAATGCCTTTAAATGAGCCGTCGGCACTTCTGCACGGTTGTGATGTCACAACTATATAGATAGAAAGTGCTGCTGCAGTGCCGTTACAGTCATTCCCCGGCTGCTTTTTTTTTTCCTATCCCTAAATCCCAAATACATATGTGGTTATCTAATTATTTTAATGAGAGGTGGGTGCTGGGTAGAACATGTCCTACACTGGAGTCCAAGCTCTCCAGTTGCCAAATGCCAATACGGCCATTTTAAAGAAGGAGCTTGGATTCCAGTGTTCCATTTAATTTATCAACTCTCAGGTCTCAACAATGGGCTAAATAAATATCCCTGTGGAATTTGTGAAAAGCTAGGTCAATTTGTTCATTTCCATAATCTGACTAGACCTGCTGGTTCAAAGGAAATCCATCACTGACGTAACTGCAAAGTGTCATTTTTTTGCAAAGTTAATTGCACGCATTCACTTTCTCGCTCCATTATCATCTTAAACTGTCAAGTTTTTGCACCCCATCGACTGCTGCTCATTCTTTAGGGTTATAGCCCTGAAAGGCTATATTAATCATTCATAGCCGTTGCACACATTGCTAGGTAAACAAAACTCTAGGTCAATATATAGAGGCATGCAGACGAGGGAATTGCATCACTGAGAAGTGATTAAAGCAGGACTGTATGCAAGCAATAGGATTCTCTCTCGATTCATTGAATTTCTATCAAGTTGGGCCCATTTCCCCCAGGATGCAAGATAAATGTAGTTGTTTTCTTACTGTAGACTTTTGATTGCTATTCAAATGGCCATTTAGATTAAAGGGTGGCTAGGTTTGTGTATAATGAATAAATGTGTTTGACAGTAGAAAACAACATAAAAGTGCATATATTATTGTCAGTGTGATCTTTTTTTGATGTAAAACATCTCACTAAGCAGCCATCCGGATTGATGCCCGCTCAGCATTGATGTGTGCAGCAGTCCGTCAGAGCCCCGCCACGAGTTGAGTGACACCCTGACAGGATGATGGGCCTCTGCAGCAGCTGATCACACCCCTTCCCTCACCCTGATGCCACAGGCTGCTGGTGTAATGGCTGTGAGTGCTCGTGTTCCCTCGAAAAGTGACTCATAAAATATGGAGGAGCAGTTTTATTCCCCACTTGGAATATAAAATATATATGAAGTCGTCGAGTGAAGTAGTAGGAATACATTTGTAAAGAGAGAGAGGGAGAGAGACAACAGGATATACATATATAGACAATGTTTTCCCCCATTTGATCAAGTGATGGCTGTTATTAATGCAAGTTCACTTAATGGTTATGAGGAATTCTCCAGCTCTCATGTGTCTGGGCAGCACTGCCCCCTACTGGACAACTGCAGCACAAACATGCTGCAAACAGAACGAGGCTGCAGGTAGAGCTGGTCAGTTATGTGGAAGAAACAAAGCAAACATTGTGCATGGAAAGTAACTAAGTACATTTGCACAAATACTGCACTTAAGCACAATTTTGAGGTACTTACTTTATCAGAGTATTTCAATTTTCTGCAACTTTATACTTCTACTCCATTACAATTCAGAGGTAAATGTACTTTTTAGCCCACTACATGTATTTGTTACATCAAATTGCCGATCCAGATTAATAATAGGCCTACAAAATATAATTTACAAAAGTACATTATGATGTATTATTATGGATAAAGACAACAGAAAAAATAAGCCCCACATTTACATTAATCAACATTAATGTACATATTAATGCATCAATAATTATAATCCAATAATATAATATCATCATTCTGAAAGGGGCCATTCTGCTTTTTTTTTTTTAACTTTAAGTATATATGTTTTACTATTTCTTTTACTTAAGTAAGGTTTTGAATGCAGGACTTTTACTTGTAATGTAGTATTTCTACCCTGTGGCTAATTCTTTTTCCACCATTGGTTGCATACAGCTGTAGGTCGACATACAGTTCTTCATTGATGCTAAATGGAATTCATCCATCATTTATTTTATTATTCCTACTAGTGCTATGAGTGTGACATGTCAAAATGTCTGCCAGGAAAAAGGGCCTGTCTTCACCACTCTCCTGTTTGTTTTTTGTATGTACAGCACAGTTACATTTTTATTAAAGGCCCTACACACCCTTGGTCCACCCACACAGGTGTTATTGTGCCTAATTAGCCCCCTACTCAGAACTGTGTATGATTGTATCTGTGCTTGATTGCCATCTCCCTCAGTTTTCTTGCACCCACCTGTTCAGCTGGGACAAATTGCACCTTTACATTTTCTATTAGCATATGCATTTTGGTGCATTGCATATGCCATTCCCAGCACAGATTCACCCAACTTCAATGTAAGAGGTCTAATCAACAATCACACCTGTGAGTGTGCATGGTTCCAGTTTGGAGGGCTAATTAGCTGATAAGTGAAAACATCTGTGTGGCACGGCCTTCAACTCAATCAAATTAAATTAAATAAACAGACTAATTTCCATCCCCTTAATTCCTAATGGGGATGTAATCCAGGGTTTCACATTTTTCATTTCAAAATGTCATACTTTTCCAGACTTCTTAGTAGATTATGAAGAAGAGGACAGTGATTTTTGCCCTTGCATATGGCATTGCTGCCTCCCCCATGTTAAAGATGTCAAAAGACTTTTTGCAAAGTTTGCACCATCTGGAATCCCTGGCCAACCAGGTTTTGAATTTTGGAATTGTCAAACCAGCCCATTTACCCACTGTCTGTTCAGTCAGACTCCTAAAACAGATACGATTGAAATATTGCATTTCTACATGTTTATCAGAAAGAAATGTCAGCATGTCTGAGTCATTTTTCCTCAAAGTCTTATGCAAAATCCTTCTACTTCCTTGTGTAATATAATTACAGGTTAGAAAAAAAACAGTGCTAGCAGACACTGGCTGAGCTAAATGCTAATGTTATGCATGACTGGAGTGATATGAGTCAGTGCTTCTCTGTTCTGTCAGCAGGATTCAATATATTCATGTTGTGTCTGAGCTGACCTCTGACCTCTGGCCTCATGTGGAGGAAGCATGAAGGCTTATCCCCAACTGGGTTGCATGGCTCTGTACATTTCCAGAAAGTTTCCAAGGGAAGTCAAACTAGGGGGGGGGGTTGCATATTGACCTTATTTGGGGGGGGAATACACATAAAAATACAAAGCCTTATGGCATGTTTTGGTTAAAAGTATGCATATACAGTTGGTAAATTTCCAGAAATTTTAGTTAAGCTCAGGAATTTTGGATTTTTCTAAATTTAAATTCATTTTTCAATATAAAAAGCGTACCTTTTACCTTTTGCTCTTGCTCAAAAACTACTAAGGGAATGTTTTTTGTTGTTGTTCAATGATATTTCAGTAGGCTACAATGTTAAATGAGCCAAACTCATTTTATTAAAATACAACTCAGCTAATTTGTTGATCTCCCCCATTTCTATTAGAAGAGTTTATGATTATATCTGCTTATGGCATAATATGAAATATAAAATGCGTGTTTCTATCTGCAGCATATGACATTATGATGCAAATACCTCCTATATTTCCATCTTATCCTCGTTAATTCCCACGGGAAGTTTCCACCTTTAATATTCCCAGAATTTTGCAACCCTATTCCCAATCTTAACTAACGAAGACATTGATTCATGCAGCGAGTGCATACTCTTAATAAAGTAACACAAATGGAACATGTAATCTGTCAAAGCTGTTTTAATAGGCGTCACATGGAGGAAAAAGGCTCCCACTGTTAATATCCTGTCTTCCTATGTGGGTGCTTGAAAAAACACGCTCACCTCAAGCACTTACACCATCATCAAGTGCTGACTGTTAGTCAGTTGGTATTCAACACAGTGTCAAATGTTTGTTCACAAGTTCAGCATCAGTTCAGTAATTATTACTCACAGAAAAGCAGGGCTCGCAGATCGCGGCCCTGCCTGCAGAACATGGTTGTCAGTCTTCTATTTGTTAGTTAAAGTGAATTCACACACATGTTGATGGATGGGACTGGTGAGGGGAACTATGCCAGCGTTAGTCTTCCTGTGGTTTACCTGAGCTCGGAGTGATGGCTGAATTAGACCGCTGCGTCTGCGCCTAACCGCCTACGTTGTAAAAGGAGTCTGCAGCGACAGGCTAGCTAGCATTCAGCACTACCTGTTAGATAAGAGGATTTCATAGACGTCTCCTATACCAAACGTTTCATTAATAAAAATACACCTGAATTCTCTTTATGTACAACAGAAAAGAAACATTTTCACCTGCATATTCAAGATTCATTTTAATATTAGGTATAGATCTTCTGTATTAGAAATATCACTATTTTCTGAAATGAGGATCTTTGAACTAATGAAATAATGATCATTTCACCCATAAATCATCAAAGTACAATATTTACATATAATACAGAGCCCATTTAATCTGAAACAATATTAAAATAAATGTTCAATAGATACAAAGGTGTTTTTTTTAAATTCTATTTATATTTCAACCTTGTCAAGGAGTCCTTACACACTCCAAAAATGTAAAGCCATTCTCCTCTAACAAACTATTAAGTGCAAACAATTTTTTTTTCCATATAAAAAACTATGATTGCAGCATCCAGCGTTGAGACAGAGGGCATTAACAAGCCGTTTTCCCCCCCAAGTGCTTCCAAAGCTGTCCTCGAAATATTTCGCTTGTGTTCCACCGTCATGAATTCAAAATGGGGGAAAAAAAAAAAAAAAAGAAAAGAAACGGAAGAAAATCTGTGCAAATACACTTTAAAGTGTGATACCACTGATTCAAATATTTGTAAAGGAAGTAAAAGGGTGTCGAGGACTTGAGGGGCTGCACAAGAGAATCGCCCAGGAAGTGAAAAATCAAACAGACTTAGCATTGGGGATATGCTGCTGCTCCAAAACAATCCCTCATCTTATTCCCTTTATCTGTGAATACATATGAAGAAACAAAATATAGGAAAGATTTCCGAATTAAACCCATAGAAAGGTTGAGGCGTCACCACAATGCTTACAGCATGTCTAGTCTTTGAGGATCTACAGGCACAAAGGATTGGGTACTAGAGTCTGTTTTTAATATTTTCAGACTAGACATGACTTGATATGACCATAGATGGAACAACGGGCCAGTAAAATCCCTCCCACAAACCTCCTGGATGATTTAAAGCTTGCCATCTTACTTCCAATAGCACCCTTATTTTTCACGGCCAGACAAGAGGGGAGTCAAGTTTCTAACCCTGGCTTGGCCAACATCGGTTATCTAAAACATGAGCAGTAACACAAAAAGAGAGCCTCTGGGTGGTTGCAGTGATGAGAATGAAGGTGACACTGGAGGTCATGTGGTGTGTGACAGTGTGTGAAGAAGCGCTGCAGGGGCCTTGGCCTTGGTCATCCCCCGTCTCTGTTGCATGGAGCTGTCATTAGCAGCACCAGCACTGGGGCTATACTACTGTTCCACTGGGGGAGTTGGCTGGGTTGTTTTGAGATGATAGCAAACCCTGCGGAGAGACAGATAACACACATTGATAACAAACAACAGTGTTACTTGAATGTATTACAGTGGAAACCGCTTATAGTGATTACGGTGACATTGATCAACCGCTTATGGGGCAGAATCATTATGAATGCTGTTTAAATAATTTGCTAAAGGCTCGTTTATGCTCAGCGTTAGATACATATATACGGACAGACAGAGCCTTCTTCTTCTTCCATGTTAATTCTGTCTGTATTTTTGCACGTTTTCTGAAAGCTGACGGATACGGACTAACGTGTGGCCAATTTTTAAAATGGCGGAACAGAATGGTGAATATTTCCTATATCGATGTATTTAATGGCCTCACAGACCATCGCTGTATACAACGCCGCCTCCTCCATGTTTTATAGTATCTATAGATACTCTGCTATGACAAAAAAAAATTTTTTTTTTTGTAAATCTGAAAAGGTGCTGGAAGCACATCTACTCTTCTCCCTCATTAAGAAATTCTGGATCTGGCCTTAAGCCCCGCCCACCACCGCTGCCA
>JAOVVB010233854.1:0-10061 GCA_028570985.1 Heterobranchus longifilis | reverse complement strand
GGGAGGGGTGGTGGATGGGTCAAATAAACACAGGACTTTGACCCATGAGACCGCAGTTAGTGTCCCGTTTGAAACTAAAAGTCAACAGCAAGTTATTTTAATTTTAGATAACAAACATAATTCCGTCACGTTCTACATCACGTGTGTGATTACGTCTTTTTACGTTCACATGTAAGACAAATAAGATAACATCTGTACTGTTTCCAACCCTAACCAAGTATTTTTGGTGCTGAAACTTAACCAAACTGCGACCGTTTCATGTTTGCAACATGTTTAAAACTGCAACCATCATGTCAAGGTATAGGACTCTCCTGTGGGTCATATTTCTTGTCACCGTTAGGGGAGCTAATTTAGGAAATCGGTTGTGTGGTTTGGAGGACTTGTTGGACAATTTACATATGGTACCAATTAATTTGGACAGTGCCATTTTGATATAGTTTTCAACAAAAATAGTTGTTGTGAGGTAAAAATGTGCTGTTGGTCACTACTGTATGCTGTTTCCACACCAATTTATTTATGAATATCTACCAAATTAGTGTACAATGAAGTTAATCACAGTAATAAAGGTGTTTATTTGATTTTGATGAAGTAATAATCAATTTCCAACATTAGTAGTTATTGTACTTTATTGCTGTAAATTCCCTGATAAATTTACAATTACTGAAAGCAAAGTAATCCGCTGTGAACCTCAGGTTTTTAGGGCCCCATAATTCTAGGGGACAGTTACCCATGTTGTCCAGCCTTTTTCCTATTACCTGCATATAATTCCAACCTTTGCATGAACCCAAATCTAAACTGAATTTCACCATACAGTATGCCAAACTTAGGTCAAATTCTGAAACACAGACTACATTTCACTGTACTCTACCTAATAAAACACATTATAGCCATGATATAGTACTAAGTTGTGTACCAGCACTGGGCTGTCTGAAAGCGAGTCCTTATTTAAGAGTGCATTTCATTCCAATATACTGGATTGAATTGGTAAACATCCAGATCTTTACTGCACCAACATATTTTTTGAGTGCAGTCTGGTGCTAAGATTGAGAACAGAGTGTTAAGGAAGGCTTTGGGCCAGAAGCACTAAAAGCTGGTCATTATGAACAACACCCCGTAACACTAGATGGAGCTCTTGCTTCATCACACACCTGCGACATCACCTCCTCAGCTCCGTGATGCAGGGTGCTCATGACACATTCCTGACAATTCTGACAGTCTCAGCCTCAAACTTGTGAGAGCTTCAGCAAGAGCAGCACATGATTGACACGCTGATGGACAGACAAACAGTGAAAACCTCAAAACCAGCTGTCCTTGCCGTGCGGCCATCTGCCGCTCGCTGTCTAATTGGATGATGAGTGCTTGGATTGCAATGCAGGCTTGATTGCTGAATATTTGTCCCCATATGCTTTGAATTATCTTTAGGTTTTTAGTGTTTCTATACAGTGGCAATAGATGCAGCAGAATTAGTAATAGGGCTGGCAGTACAAGCAGTAACAGTCAATAAATCATAGCAGTCGCTGACAGCAGCAATGATCTATTGACGTGCTTGTGGTGAAGATATAACTTGGTCCACAGAATCATATAAAGAGCTGCGTTGTTGGCTTACAGCTAAGCCCCTTTGACATTTTGTTCACTCAGCCATGGGGTAACATTTCCTGACACTGAGAAATATTGTAAAGATCTAGGATTTCACAGGATGTAGTATTCACCTAGTAATGTGGGGGGGAAAAAAACATGCTTTATCCTCTCAAATCTGAGCAGAATACACAATATGATGGACACCTTTGGACGTCAGGACTTTGCTGCTATGATCAATACCAGAAAAAAGATATGAATCATACAGTAGAACCAATTTGTCACAGGGGCAAGTTCCTGTTTTTCATTCTACCTGTCAGTCGGATGAAAAATGAAAAATAACCTTTTTCATCATGCATTCTGGTTTAGCTCTGTCTCCTGCTGAATAACAGAGATATTTTTTTATGACATACAAAAATAGGTGATCGCAGTTTTCACTGGACTGCCATACCGATGCTAATTACTTACTGTGGACAGCCCCCCAAAAAAATCAAGAAATATATTATGTTGCAGGACTCAACCCCAATGAATACGATGAGGGAAAAAATAGAAAACAGAAACTTGTGGGATTCAAATGTCACTGAATATCAATCCGTCAAAGGCACTGTAAAGCTCACGAGAAGCTGCTTCCGATCAACACTTCACATTTGAGCCAAGTGGACCTATGGCTGTCAGCGCTGAACTCAACCCTGTGACATTTGAAAAGGGGAAACAAGGAGGGTTTTCACTGCCCCATCGCACAAAATGACAGCAATATCTCGAGGTGTGTGTGTGACAGGGATGATAGCAATAGCTGGAATATCTGGCATTCAGAAGTCAACTCTCTTGGCCATACTTTGTTATTTTGTTTTTAACAAAAAGTTCTCTGCCCATTGAAATCATTTTGTTTACCAGGTAATTCTACTTATCATCATGGATAAAGCTTATGCTGCAGCGGCGGGGTGGTCCCAAGACAAGGAAACAGCTTGCATCAAAACACATTTTTCTTATTTGGATTCAATACCAAAATTGTATGAAATTATAAAAGCAAAATGTATATGTAGTGTAAGCAAGACTGAGAGGTTACAGCCATGCTAATCTGAAACAGATTCTGCACATGAATACAGAATCTGTAGGCAAAGGGACAAGATCGTACAAGAGCGTGCTTTGGTTGCGTGCAGGTAAACAGTCCGTGTGGAGAGCAAAAGAGGCAGAATGCACTGGCTCTAATGCAATCTCAGAACCCACTGGCTATCATCTGGCAACGATTTAGCTTTGGACAAATTAAAATGTTGAAGGTGCAAGTGGGGAAGATGGCAATCCCTTCAACACACAATAAAACAAAACCTCATGATGGGGCTCGAGGAAAAGTCAGGGAATCACCAAAAACTGACCAACCTACAGTACAAACCGACTGACAGTGCCATCCATAAAAATCATTTTATTCTCTAACCTAGAATCCCCATTCTCTCGGATCTGTCGTGCCATGCGAGCGATTTACCTAAGTACCTGGTAGGCGGTAGGTTTGGACAGTCACTCCAGGAATTCAGAGAGGCATAAAATTAACTGTCTCCATTCTGCTCTACGGTGAAATTGACACGTCACAACTTCAATGCCAGAATGAGCATTGGGGTTCAGTGCATTTGGGGGTCAACTCTAGTTGAAGTTTGGCCACAAAACCTGGAAGAAAAACTGGGAAAGAAAATGTCATTGAAAAATAATGGCCTTGCTGTGCACAATATCACAGGGTTGTTCATCTATCTTACAGGCTATAAGTTCCAGAGCAGGAGAGTGGTGAGACTGGGGGACACGGTGGAGGAAGTGACACGTTCTTGGAGCAATTTCCCTTGGTCCTACAGAGGTCACAGATGACTTAATACCACTTTAACAAGTCCTAAACAGATAAATGAATTGAAAGAAACGACTCAATATGGCAATATTCACGCCAGTTAGAACATATCTATTAGAAGCCATGCATTAAAACTCATTAGGGCTTGTTTGGAAGGGATGGGAGGTCTTTGGCACCAATCAATCAAGGTCATTGCTAAGATGATGCCTTGCCATAGCTGGAGGGCTCTTAGCCTGATGAGTGTCAGCGGCTTCTGGTGAGCGCTGGAGGGCTAATGTCCCCCTCACTGTGCTCCCCTCCTTCCCCTCCTCGCAGATGAGTCCCGTTCTGACAAAGAGAGCTGCAGGAGGAGGAAGGAAATAAAGCTGACATATCAGCACCCTCTCCACATCTTGTCAGAGTTGTCGTCTTTTGCCCCGATCCAATATCCAGAACCTCTTGTTCTCTCTTTCTCTGTCTAGTTCTCATTCCTATAGGCGGCTCAGGCTAACTGTGAATAGTGCCTTTTCATTAGCTCCCCGTGGGGGTGTGTGCATGAGTGCAACCATACGTGAATGTGTGTGCCTGCAATATGTTATACTTTTAGTACTCTTTTACCAGTACCTCTTTCTCTTTACCACCAGTCTTCCTGTTTCTGTCTTTCCATCCTTTATCATCTTAATATCTTTCCTTTATTCTCTCAGAATCTTGCTTAAAGTAACAGATCCAGATTTGCGGGGGGGTAATCGTGGTATAGGACGGGGAGGAGGAGGAGGAAGAAGAGTATAAGAAGATGAAGGAGGAGATTATCTTAACAGTTATTTGGTGTGGTAGTGTTTTTTTTTTTTTTTTTTTTTACTGCATTTTTGGTTCAGAGCACCACTCAGCCTTCCATTTGACAGCCCTTATCCAGATCCTTCAGAGCGCTTCCTTCCGCAATCAACTAATCATATTCTTTACAGTGCTATCTTTTGTAAGACTCTACTTTTGGCCCGCATCCAAACAGGAAACAGTACTGAGAGCCATAAAAAATCAGGCAGGATTTGAATCCCAGTAATAATTTACATAATTGGTTGAAAAAGCAAACATTTAGGACAGACAGACAGACAGACAGATAGACAGACAGACAGACAGATGGGCAAGGCAATCAGTTTGTGACCTTTTCACATATGTAAAGACCAAACAAATCTTAATAACACTGGATAACTCCAGAAACACAAACGGTTAATTTTAACCTCTAGGCAATGTTCCCGGTAAAAAAGTGCCACTTTGTGTCTTTTCTATTCATTGGCAGCGTAATTTGCAGCCAATAAGCCGTATGATAATGGAAGACATTAAAGAAGAAAGAGGAAGTCCAGAGAAGAGAAATCAACAGTGCATTTTAGGCAGCTGACAATAAGTTGCACTCCGCGCTAGATTTAGACATTAATTATTCTAATGAAAGCCGAGAATTCACTGTAAGGTCAAACTGTGACACGGTATGTTAATAATACGTTCATCTCAGAGATGTGGTGTGCCAAATCCTTCTTCCTAGAGATGACCTTGCCGATCAAGGTACCCTCATGTTGGTGCTCTCTCTTAATGGCATTGCCTCATTATGAATTAGTGCTGCATTTTTGGCCATCTGAAAATAGCAAACAGTCAATTAATTCTCTGTGAACTGCAGTCAGTACTCAACACTTGGCACAGATAAAGGACATATATTATTGAATCATAGCACCCATTTGCTATATAAGGCTATATTAGTAACTTCAAACTTGCAAAACATGATTTATTTAATACAAGAAAATGTTTTAAAACTACTGGTTTATATATCCCAGTGTTTGGTCATTACAATTTTGACCTTATAAGTACACAAGGCAAGATTTTCCTGCAGCAATACTGTTCCCACGAGGCTTGAATATTTGGTTCCAACTTATAAAGTCTGTACTGGGAATTTGATTGGTGCAATATGTGTGAACTAAAAATAGTTTGTAATATGACTTCAATGCCACCACACAGGCAGTTAACCAGCTGGGAGGCTGACATATTTAACCATGCTTAGCCCCATCTGTGATTCATTTGAGCACATTACCCTGTGACTCTTATCTACTACTTTGTGTCATGATTTGAATCACGATGTAATGTATGAAGTACTAATGTCACAGGACTACTCGTTGCTGTGCGTTTCGAAAAAAGGGGGCAGCTACTGTAATGTTCGCTATATAGCTTTCACTTTGGGAATGCAAACTCAACAGCACGATGGGTTCTCTGAAAAAGGGAGAAGAATAACAGAAATGCCATATCAATGTTCATATAGGATATACAATTATGACATGCTCCAGTCAGTAGCACATCACAGAAGTTGACATCTCTAACTTCGCCTGCTCTAAAACGTCATCTTTACTCCAACTTTTCACATAGTTAGGTTGATTTCTAACAGAGAAGAGATACTACATAGTTTACTGTGTGTGTATACCTTCAGTGAGACGACTCACTTTAAAAACCCACATTATGCCACGTCTCTGGGACTTCTTGACTTGAGAACATGAGCATCTGCGCTGCTGTCAACACTGAGGTGCTCCTTTGGCAAAGACAGGAAGTAGATATGAACTTTGTGAACTTGTAAAATGTTGGTTTGAACTTGTGCACCACTTGCAGCTGTGCTAACAGCTCTGAACCAGAATACAGACCCACACCCTGTGCTCTTCCTCAGCCACCTTTTCCATCTTTTCTAATTAATTCTCTGTGGAGCTTCACACCTGCGGGGGCCAGACCAACTCTGCTCTCTGGTTTCTGGCTGCAGGAGACAGTAATAGATGATCGCCTATACAAAAAGAACTGTCCCAGGTCACAGGGATGGAGAACAGTATAGGAAGTCGCAAGCTCTTTTCGCAGTGGGTTTCGAGTCCAGAGTTCGATTGTTACCCCTACCTTTAACCCTGCTGCTCTACTTTCTGACGTCTTTTCTATTGTTCTGATCTGGTGGTCTCCTTGGGCCCTTTTGTCAATAAGGGGCAGCTGTGTACCACCGTTGCCAAGAAATGAGATTGCACACTGCCCTTGCACAATCACAAGAGAATAACCAGTTTAAACAAACCAAAGCGTACTCACAGCCGGGGTGTGTTAAAAAAAAGAACTAGTTTGTACAAAGCATTGTCCAACCATGTCTAAATAAGGTTTGTACTTGTGAAAGTTTGATGGAAGTAGCTGCGTGGAGAGTGAAAAAAAAGGAGCTTGAGATTTGTACTTGTAGTAAAGTTACCACAGCATCGGAAAGGTGTGAGTTTTCCAAACACTGTCAAGTCTGTTAAGAATTAAAGAACTGGGAACAAGATGGGAGTGTTCGGGTACTTTCTTTTGCTTATGAAACGCAGACATGATTTTAACTCCTGCGGGAGCATAATTGGATTCTGACTGCACATTTAACGTACCGCAGCTCGACTGGAATCAAACTTGTGCCGCCTTGTTCCAGAAAAAGCGTTTATATTAACCAGTGTTTTAGGCAAACCTGTCCCAGATTCAGATGGAACTGCCAGCGTGAAAGCGCCCCAAATTTCATCCCCTTAAACTGTTGGATAAGGATGCCACCTTGGCTGCTCTCACTTGGCGCCCAGTTGTTTCTGATTGGAGGCCTTAAAGCTGAGCCAACCAAGCGGAGCATCTCGTTTGATCTGCCAGGGCTCTGTTCCCTCATCCACACAGAACAGTGTGAAGCATAAAGTCAAAGCCAAAAAAGACATCTATAATTAGTTAGTCAGTTAGGCTTCACCTCTCTCCAGCACCGGCCAGCCGGGACCCCCAGTATAAACACACAGTCATTCACACCCACTGTGCCCACCCCTCACTTTAAGATTCATTTAGACTCATGGCTCTGCTTTGTAATTGCCTCACAAGCCTGGTTACTGAGAGCCAGCCTATTAGGAGAGCATCGGAGTGGAACATAACATTTTCAGTTTCAATTAGGTCTATGAGGGCATGCATAATGCACGGGGGAGGTTTGGTCCCCTCGGAGTGGTGAACTGATGAACTCGTGGGGGAAATGACGCAGCAGTGGTCAAAAGAGCTGAGCAGAGCTGACTGTTTGCGCTGCATATGACTGTAAGATTTGTCAGCCTTAAGTGAATTAGTGTGTGCTCATTGGAATGTGCAGATAAGTTTGGAGTGAGCATTTGTGAGTGTGAGAAAGAGAGAGAGGCAGTAAGCTATAAAAGAGAGGAAACTGCACCAGACTGAACTAACTGAATTACATTCACACTCATGTGGCTACAATTACCTGGTGTAGATTTTTAGCTAACTGAGGTGCAGCTCTCCCATCTTGTAATCTGCTGCTGTCTATTTAAGCACAACGTTTGTAAATTATATGATTTTCTGTCATCTTGTTGTATGTAATCGTCGCAACCGACTCCCTATATGGATACATTTGCGTTGACTGATGCACACTGCATGAATCACATCCACGTTCTGTCAGCTGAGCCACTGCAACCCATTCTTATTCCCAATTCATCAAATATGGCCGCTTTGTCAGGACAACTTGGTGTCACATTTTAACGCACTGGTTAGCCCTATGCCATATCAACTCTGACGCTCTGCTATGGTTGCAGTTTTAAACACATAACGTTGTAAATTCAAACAAAACTACTTGATTAGGTTTAGGAAAACAGCAGGGTTTGGGTTAAAATAAGTATGTTTGTTACGTAAATGAAGAAGTCCATGTAAAAAAACCATCAATGTTGGCATTCGGGACATGAACAGCAGTCTCCTGGGTGAAAATCATGTGTTTGTTTGACCCATCCGTCCACCCCAGCCTCCTCCCTATGCAGACTTTGTTGCTCTTTATACTACGTCACCTGGTTTTTCGAGCACTTGCTCTGAGCTTGCAGTGGATGGGTTTTACATTGGAGTTAGCTGAAAGCCCGGTGCGTCTCATACAAATGCTGACGGATGCTTTGTGAGGGCCATGACAAACGTCGGTATTTGACGGCCTGGGAATGACGAGGCTGGCCACAGTATGCTGCTTCTTAGTTAAAAGCTTCCTGAAAAACCGCTCAAGCTACAGAAGCAATCATAATGTGAGAACTCGCACGGCTTACAGTAGTGCTTATAGTTCAAACCAACAACAGCCTGAACCTGCATAAGACAATCAGAAGCAATGCCTCAAAGTCACGGTAGATCATTCACTGATGTGCATTTGAATGGGGTCATATACGCTTAAAAGAAATTGACATTACATAGTCAGTGATCACAAATCTTTGACTGAACTGCATGAAATTACTTTGTTTAACCTTCAGAATTTTAATCATCTAACCTTAAGTATGCCCTTAACTACTTTTAGTTGCCTAGCCTTAAGCCTAATCATACTTTAATACTTTTTTGCGATCAAATGTTTATTGGAATTAATACACAAAGTTTACAACCAAAAGCATCACTTGTTTTTTTGATTTTGACAGTAACATACGTTAACAATACTGTCGTTATTTTGCATATAAATTAGTTGATTAATTATTGGGGGAAAATGCATTGAAAGCTCAAAAATATCATTTTTGAACGTAATAGTTCAATATCCATCTCCATGGGCAGACATTTTATCTTTCCTCTACAGAGTGTACCCTCTTTGGTTCCTGTATTAATGAATGCATCTCTGAAATTAGAAGTGCTTGCATAAAGTTTTATAGACTTGCAAGACAGATGCTCTGATTAAATCTGAGTGTCTAACGGCCCCTGGTGCTCAGTAGGTTTCTGCTTCCCCTTTTCGACATTGTGCACCCTCAGGCTTCCAACCTTCAGATCTGTGCCATCTTCTCCGTCTGCCAGTTAACTAACTTTGCAGCCTCCGAACTCCCTGGCTTTCCTTCACCTGTCAGTCCCTCGTAGCCAAGGGTCTTGTGGAGCATATCATTGACTGTCTCCCTCACTCTGGCATTCATTCTGCCTTCTTACAAGCATGATGTATCAGCCTGCAGTGGTGTTGTAAACCAGGATAAAACTTAGCATTAAAGCTGAAGTTGAACCAGCGCCCATAGTGGTTAATTTGTTACCTGTATTGTATATATTACTAGCATTAATATATAATTCTGATATGGTTTCAAGATGTTTCTAAATTAATCCCAAAGACACCATGGAATAGGGGGAGGGAGTGATGATATGCAATGTGTGGATCATTTGCAAAAGCAGTAGTACTAGCGATCTAGGCTACACTATACTTAATATACACCATGCTTTACATAATTGGATGCAAGGACTATTTACTGTTATCTTTAAGTCACTATTGAGACAGAGTAATGTTATGTGTTTAAATGATGAATGGTGATGGTTTCATCTTGGCAGTGAAAATGACATTGCAGTATTTTAGTTGTATGTACAATTTATATTCAGTTTTGCAGGACCAGAAGCCAAATGCAATTCAGAAAATAGTGTTTAAGTATAACTGTAATGTTCTACATGAGATCATTGTGTGCTTAGCATCCAGTCTTTATTTAGCTTCAGTTTTACATATAAATACGTTTCATTGCTGATTATAGTCAAATCAAAGAAACAGGTAAGTAAACCCTAAATCAGTGATCATTAACTGACATATCTGAATGAAAATGGGTTCTATGGGTACCCACAAGTCTCCCCTTTACAGACATACCCACATACCCATACATGTGTTATTTTCGCCTATTATAAAAAAATTGTGTATTTGAATATTTCTGCATAC
>JAOVVB010233853.1:0-10061 GCA_028570985.1 Heterobranchus longifilis | reverse complement strand
ATTCCAAAAACTGTGTGTGTGTGTGTGTGTGTGTGTATGTGTATGTGTG
Organism: Heterobranchus longifilis; assembly: GCA_028570985.1. Classification (NCBI taxonomy): domain Eukaryota; kingdom Metazoa; phylum Chordata; class Actinopteri; order Siluriformes; family Clariidae; genus Heterobranchus; species Heterobranchus longifilis. The sequence continues at coordinate 10,012 of JAOVVB010233853.1, read as the reverse complement.
TGTGTGTGTGTGTGTGTGTGTATGTGTCAGCATTTGTGCATGCCTGAAATAATTTGCCTTATTAATAGTTGTCTACGTTGGTAAAGAATGTTCTGGATCAGAAAGCGAGAGTAAGAGGCAGTTAAAGACTGTTATTTTAATAATGAGGTGTGATGTTGCCGATGCAAAACAGTGCATTATTTTCATACACATACCAGCAGATTTGTTTAACACATTATTCTTTTAAGCTGTTTATAGTTAGATTAAATTCTGTGGAACCATAGAGCGTATAAAAAGAGCTGTAGAAACCCTCCTTGACGTCACAGGTTTTCTTAAGAATGATTTTAAAGCTCAAATGTGTCCTCTCTGGTTGTCGCCATGTTAGCATGAGCTGACTCCTCTTACTGTAAACCCCAGTTAATCCATAAATGGGCAAATGGGCAGAACAAACACAGCTGGGATGTTGGTGGGAACTTATCTCAGTTACCACACGCTAGGGAACTTCGCCTTAGGTAAGCTGAAAGGCTAGAGGCCAACGTTACGTTATAGGCCGATGTTACTCTGCATTTGACTGAGCTCCATCACTCATACCCTACATTTCATAAAATCAGCCACTATTATGCATGTTTTTGGCTTAATGTAATTTTAACTGATAAGTTACATAAAAATTTACACACCCTGTACTGTTGTCATCAATGGGGAATCTAATAACAGAGACCTAAATCATTTTTTTTGTGTGTCTGCAAGCATGTTTATTTCTGCTGTAAACTATGCGGGATTGACTCACTTTTGTTTGGAACATCCACAAGACAAAATAATTCCTGTTATTACTTATATCATTATATCATTACTACATCAATATATTTTTTGGTTTATTGTTTTTTTTTTGTTGAACAATTCTTTTTTTTTTAATCTATTTATTATTAATCGTGAATTGTCAGATGTATTACCATGAGTGTCAAATTTCTGAATTCATTGGCACTGTGTGTTATAATTATTCATAATTCATCTTTTTTTTAGTGTAGGCATTAATTATTATTATTATTATTATTATTATTATTATTATTATTATTGAATTTAAAATAATGATGAAGATTATTGTAGACAGGAAACAATGATAAATGTGAAGTTTTTCCTTTAAGGGTAGAGTCAGTAATTTGATCAGTTTAATATTTCTTTAATTTCATTAAAACTGCTTTTAGAAAAAAAAAAAAAAAAGCCAGATTGAGTTAATAAACAAACCAACATACAAACAAATAAATGAATAAATACATTATGTTCCCTGCCAGCATCCAACCAATCAGACCAAGTGTTCCTACTCGTCTATTACTTTTGAAACTTTAAATGGATTTGTGGGCGTGGCTTTAGAGGGAACTCTCCATGGACTCCTTGCATTTAGGGTTTCAAAACCTCTCGATTCATCCAACGCTGTTGACCTTATCTTAAAACCTTTTTATTTGCTTTTTTTGCAGTTTAGAACCCTTATCACAGGAACCATCACCAAAGCAACTTGAAGCCCATCTCTAATCACCTTTGATCAGACCTGAAGATGATGATGATGATGACTACGATATTGGTGGTGATGACTGTCATGCTTGGCCTGATCAGTGTCAGCTCATTATCCAGCGGAGCATTTGTGTCTTCTTCTACCTCTTCATCTTCTTCGCCGAGGATGAAGCTTACTTATAAAGGTGAGTGAGAGAGAGTGTCAGGGTGTCTACCTGGAACCATTCTGGGATTTGTTTTTTCAATGGGCTAGATCAAGAGTTTTAGAATGCGCTTATTATTCTAAGATCAATGAAATTGAGAACAAAATATCCAAATGGGTTGGTGTACAGAGATAAGGTAAAGAGAGAGAGACAGAGAGAGACGGTTAGTAACTTGTTTCAGTTCTAGTTCAGTTGCCACGTATGCAGATATCCTATTTGGGGAGTTTCATTAAGAAATCTGTATGTATTTATGTGTAATTGTATGCATCTGTGTGTGTTTGTGTGTGTGTGTGTGTGTGTGTGTGTGTGTGCGTTGCAGAGCTCCAGCAGTTTAATGGAGTGAAGCGGTTTGAGTTAGAGCGCTCGTGCTGTTTCGGATCACTCCTATTGGATGAAGAAAGAGGTCGGCTCTTTGTAGGAGCACGAAACTACCTGTTGTCTCTCAGCCTGGACAATATTGCCAAGAATGAACAAAAGGTAAAAACTCTTCTACTCCTGCTGAGATATTGAGCTAATGACAGGCATGATGAGTTGAGTCTGATGTTGAAGTACCAAACAGTGTAAAAGTTTCCAGTGGGCTAATGGGCTTCAGGGGGATGGGGATGGGGTTAGTGTGCAACACACATGCTGAATGTAAAAGACAGTCATTTAAAAGGAAAGGAAATAATGGAAGGTTAATAGTACAGTACCTCCACAACCGATAAGTGAGTAAGAGATGTGTTTATGGTTGAATTAAATTTAGTTTTTCGAGTCTGATTAATGACCACATGACCCCACAAACACACACAGGTATAGGTTTGGACAAGCCACTGAATTATTATCCAGTCTTTTAAAAAGTCATATCCTTAGTATACTTGTTCCAGTCCAATGTTATAGTTGGCTGGAAATCTAATTGACTATAAAATGTTAGCTAATATACGTAATTTATCCCTTATGAACAGTTACCCATTTCATGTCATTTTATCTGACTAATGAGTTTTTTGTGCCAATGGCTCTCATGATTACTTGATGAATCTCTGGAGAAGAATAAATAATAGGAATTGGGCATTAGTGCCAAATTATAGTTAGTTATAGTTGTAATGTGTTGAAAAATAGTTTGACAGTAAAATCCATTAGGGAGGAGTTTTGTGACGGACTGGACAATGATATCTTCCATATGAGCTCATTTCCTCCGTCATATCTGAACACTGATGAAGAAGAAGCAATGTGTTGCCGTTTCTTTGGGCTCGTGTTATTGCAGCTTGGCCTTTTTCAGTTGTAGGATATCTCAAAACGTATAAAGAGCTATGTTTTTGTAATGTGCTTACAGTGGTTTAGGTATCGCACTCCATTGTATTATTACAATGGAAAGCTCTGCCATTTCGTCCACTCGGATGAAAGCAACTCTTACAGCAAAGCAAACTGTAATTAATGCAATCGAATCTGTCTGCTAAATTGCACTTGGCAATCAAAGCTAGAAATGACTTTTAAATGCATTGTATAATAATGTACATGAAATGATTACAGTATATGGGCAATCTAAACCAGGTACAAAGGCAATCTGGCTTTGAGTAGCTTTTACTTATTTGTATAAGTTCTATTTTGCTAAATTAAATTGCATGTACTTGAATGCATTTAACCAGTTTATCCTAAATATAACCATTCCTTACCATTATTTATTTTTAATATACCTACATATTTTACTTAAATGAAAACTCTGCCCTTATTTTTAAATATGTTAATGCATGAATCATGTTACAGTGTACTGTATACAAAATGGATTGGTGCAGACACATCATATTCTTCATTCAAAAATGTTACATGCATGAGGGCATTTTGTTTGTTTGCTTGTTTATGATGCATTCCCAAAACCTAGAAAAATCTAGACTTTTGTGTACAAATAAGTCATTTTAGATGCGTTCAAGTCAAACTGGGACTTTTGAGTGTACACAATATTGGAATGAGAGTTTAAAATGACCTTTATTTGACTAATGCACATATCCCAGCATTTTACTAGTCCTTCGATACCATCAAGGTAGGAAGTTTTCTGTTTTTCGAAGCCATGGTCAGACTGCCTGCTACCTGTCTGTAATGCTGGCCTCCCAGGAACTCCTGTAATGACCCAAACATGTAGAAATGGATTTGAGCAAGGTCAGGACTGTATAGTGGACGTGGAATTAACTCTCAACTGAGTACCTTAATGTGTAATCTGTGTTTGTGAATGATTGTAAGTACAGTGCACACAGACAGCCATTTCTCTTTCACAAGTTGTATGTTCTGGAATAGTTCTTGCAAGATCAGTATTGTCAAGTGCATCGGCAAAACCCATCAAGCACCACCATGATGAAGTTGGCTCCAATGAAGACAATCTCAGGAAAGCAAGACTAAAACTTACCTCTGCTGCACACGAGAAGTTCGTTTAGAGTTACCAATCACTAATTAACAGCACTTCAGACAAAGAGCCCTTATGAAGACTTTACAAACCATAAGTAGCAGACACATTTCAATATGAACGGTTTAAAGGAGATTATTGCATATTTTGGATGCATGCGGCTTTGTTTTAAAAGAAATAAAAGAAATAAAAATCAGGGAAGACCATGGAATTAAAACATGTGTCCAAACTTTTGACAGGTGTTGTACAGTAAGCTCAAACATTTGCTAGAAGTATTTAAAATGTAAATAAATGGCTGACCTTTTTTATTATTGTTATTAATATTTTAAGATTTGCCTGTATTGTCCTTTAAATAACAATGTGTGAAAACTGACTCAGTGATCCTAAGCTTGTCTCGCCTGTGAGACATTTTTTTAATCAACGTAAGCAGAATGTCACATCCAGAACACTGGAATTTCCGTAATGCAAAACTGAAACCTTAGTATTTTTATAATGTCACTTGCTAGAGCTAGCTGCTTTTCAAAAAGTCACTTGCACTACCTGTAACAGGATCAGCTTACTGTAAGCTTTAAATAATGCATGCAATGGGAGCTGTTCCAATATCTGACATGTATAGATGACTAAATAATGTGACAGCTTAAATGCACTCCACTACATAGAGTATAAAGGCTTTTTCCTCTCTCTCTGCTTGTACACCGATCTGAGTGTTTGTATTCTGTTGGCTTTTGGAGAAAGGCCAAGATGAAGTATTTAGAAAAAGGGATTTAATGCAAAACTATGACTTTTTTTTCATGTATGTCTGACTGATAGATGAGTTTTGAAGTTTTGTGTTTGTGGGCAGGGGGGTTCTGAATGCTGTGTGTATTTAGTACTGTGTGAGCAGAAGAGGAGAAATGCTGTTTCTAGTTTAAAAGCATAAAGGTTATAACCGCTAGTTTAAACAGGTGTTAAAGGTAGTCTCTGCAGGGATTCAAGATGAAACCTGATGATTTAAAGGTGATAAAGGCCAACGTGTTGATAAATGAGTGAGGGATTTTCATCTCCTCTAGAGTGGAAAGATGAGAGATGAGGTCACTGCTGAGGGCAAGAGTATCGCTGTCTAGGAAGAACACACACACAATTTCTTTTTGTACTATCCTTCTAAGAACCTTGAATTGGCAGTAATATTAATGGAGCTAATTAATGCTATATCTAAATCTAACCCTAACATTAATCTCAGTAACTGAATGGAAACCCCTTTTTAGGTCTTGGAATAAAGGCTGAAGCTTTTTTCTTTTTTAGTAAGAAAAAAACATGTATCTGTATGGGGACCAGACAAATGTTGCCACAAATACATACCTGGCAGATATCATAGACATTATTAGGTCATGTAAATCTGCAGTGTGTACATCATGTGTGTGTATGTGTTTGTGGCTGCAAGTGTGTGCGCAGCCCTTAGTTGTGTTTTTAACAACAGGATATCCAAAGAGAATGTCCCTCTAGCTACTGGACAAGTCAAACCCTGCCTAGGTCATGACCTTTTCCTTAACCTCTCTCTCTCTCTCTCTTTCTCTAGATTTACTGGCCGGCCCCTGTGGAATGGAGGGAAGAGTGCAACTGGGCAGGAAAGGATATCAATGTAAGATTTTATCAGTCACAACACGTTTCTATCTCCTTCATCAGTACTATGGTCCAAACTAGTCTGATGAACCGGATCGGTATCAGCGCTGATCCACCGAGGTATTTTATTGTGTAAACACGAATGATCATGACTGACACAGCACTGAACTTGCAGATGAAAACAGGGTATGCATTGTGTTGAATCATTTTGTCGCCACGCCTTCGGTGTTTCACAATCCTTGGCAAAAGTAAGCTGTATAGAGTTGTCTTAGGTACAGTACAACGAGGACGTCAAGATTAGTATCAGGCTAATATTCAGAGACATTTACACTAGTTTAGAATTAGCAACACATTCATATAATAGCAATTTAAAAAATGCTCCCTTGCCAGACTTATCCTGATACTTGTAGATGGTAAGCCTCAAATACATATAGTAGTAAAAGTATAAAAATCTGTAATCTGTATATTTGATTAATATACACATGTAATATATAAATATATTAATATAAGCCTAATGTATGCAAAGTGCATTTCAGAGCCCAAGGGAAAACTTTTTTTTTTTCTTCCCCAACAACCCCTTCTGCTACTGTATGGACTACAGATCAATACTGTCTGTCTATAGAAGAGTCTTTTGTGGGTTTTGTAGCTTTTAACTAGACAGAGATTATAGAACATCTCAGTCAACCTTTGAATGTAGATGTGTGAAAGCTTGCCTAATCCAGGGGTCATCAGTGGCGGTCCTAAGGGTCTAGAGTCCTGGACAGCTTGGTGAATCAACTCAACAGATAATTAGCAGGATTAAGCACTATTCATGATGGATTAGTTTTACCCGAAGAAGTTTGTATGGGACTTTGTCAGGGAATTTAACCGCCTGATTTGGATAGGATGAAATAAATGATCTGTATAATTTTCCTATCTGAATGTACTGTGGAGAGGGAGATCCCCCTCTTCACCAGGAACCATTCCAGTCAGGAATTTTGATTGCGTCACTGATAGTGTCTGATAAAATGTACATATAGCTTTATAAATATACAAGGGCTGTACTGAAAGTAATGCAAATGAAAGTAATGAAAGTAATGCTAATGCATCTTTGATAAACTGATATAGGTCGTTCAATTTGCACATATCAGTAGAGTGACGCTTCCTCTATACAAAGGTTCTACTTAACATAGCCTCCATCACAAGCAATGCATTTGCATTATCGTTAAACCCAACTACTCAAACATCTTTAAAAATAACCTTTGGCGTAGATGATGGTCTACTACTGCATAGTTTGTCTTCAGTGCTGGTTTCCCATTCGTTATCTGTACACATTGCTCTTGTCAATGGTGTCATTTCTGAAACCATTCTGAAGTACACTGGGGAAACATCAACTGCGACAACAGGAATCTTTTCGCTCAGCTGTTGGGAGGTTGTGAATTAGAATCCAGACAGCCTTTGCATGGAAAAGATGTGCCATGCTCTCTCTCTTTTAGGCAACTGTGGGCATCTGTGAGCTTGTGTATGTGGAAGAGGGTGGATAGTGATTTCTTCAAATTGTGTTACAATTCTGGTTAAACCTGGTACAAACTGTTTGGGTTTGGATGCACATGATATTACTTGGATCAGGAAGAGAATGCAAGTGTCAGCCTTGGAATTTAAGATTTAAAATTGAAAAAAAAAAAATCCATATCAAGATTTGGTCGTATTTTCCTTGTATAGAACTACATTCTAGAAAATGAAATCTCATTATTCATGCTGAGGGCGAGTAAATCACACCAACAGTGCTCATTCTGGCTCACACAAGTCACACTTGTTCCATGGGACTTCACGTGATGACTCTTTGTCTGATCCAATTTATTTACTTTTGCTGATTCCATGTAATGTTGTTTCTGAGTATCAGCAGTCCTTATTTAAAAACCAACGTACAGCCAAGACAAACATTTTATCATCTCATTTTATATAAAGTATCTATTAACACAATGCATGACCTGATTGTTCTCACGGAAAATGCCCAGTGGTTTTAACCATATAATACTCATGTGTTTGGGTTGGGTGTGAAAATCTGATGGTGTTCAACACGCCTTCATGTTAGAGTGTGTGTTTGAGGTCATCTGAGTATTCATGTGAGTGTGTGTCTGGTGTGTATGTGGACAAAAATCAGCTGATTCTGAGATCCTAGTAGAGTTTGACTTGGCAGTTACAGACACTCACACAATCACTCACACATGCTGGGTTCATATTCAGTGCACTGACCCGTGATGTGACCTTTATTAAAAGTAGATGCGTGTCCAACAAGACACAAAAGAGAGATTTGGACCACCGTGGAGAATAGACTTTTCTCTTACCCCCACTTCTGTGTGTTTTAACCTTCCCAGCTAGATCTTAATTTATTGTATTGTTTTCTATATTATCTTACTGTGTGGTGAACTTTTGACTTGAAAATCTCTCTCTTGCCTTCCTGTTATTCCCGCAAATCCCCCTTTTTTGTCTTAACTTTGTGAACATTCTCTTTGGGAACCTTTTCTTCTTCTTTCCTCTTTTCTCTTTCTTCTCTGTTAGCGTCTTATCTTAGTGTGAGATAGCGATAGTGACTAGTGTGACATCTGATAGTGACTCATCTTCCTGAACACAGAAGCATGTTTAGCTTCTCTCTGGGAATCTTGGAAGACAGAATGTGAGATTGAAAAACTAAAATCACATAAACACTCCGTCATTTGTTCTTCTTATGTCCTATTATCACTGTAAGGTGACTCATCCTAAATAACCCATTTGGAATTGGTTTCCAAATCCAGATGCATTTGTGTTTCACTGGCGCACGCTCATTGTTTAATAAAAACTAATAAGCTATTTAAACTCGATGGCATAACACTATTATTTTTGTTCTTGATAAGTGAGGCCCAATGTTAACACTCTCAATTTCTGCTATGATGTCACATACACATTTCTCACCATACTAATGTTCAAATATTCTGCTAATATAGTATCTGACCTGTCATATCCAGTCAGGTATTAAGTTGTACAGGTTAGTTAAGTGCTTTGGCCATTGGAGTGCTGTAGTGCTTCAATTTCGGCAAAAATCGGTCGAAAAGAACTTTCCTTTCCTATATTCCTGATCCTCCAAACAATATAAAAGGTTTTATTCCTAAACATTGTTTTAAAGCACTTCTATAAACACAATCCAAGCTGAACGCTATTTTTGCTATAAAACCGCGCTGCTGGCCAAGGTATTTTTAAGGGTAGTATGAAAATACTGGTGTCGCAATGAGGCTCAGGCTCTATTTTACTCCCATCATGCAATTCGTATTTAAACTTTCTAAAATTAGTATTTTAGCATTTTTTCCTGAGCCCCTCCTCATAAACAAGATCTCACAGGTCATACCTCAGCAACCGAATATATAAGCCTAGTATAAAAATTAGCTTATTGAACCAGGAATCCAAAAATATGCATACCTTTAATCATTCAAAATCTGACTTATTACCTGATTTAATGTGAGTCACTTATATTAATTTTATCTTTATCTTATCTATAGCCAGCCATGCAAAGTCACCAAAGGCACGCTTGCAGACAAATTATGCACCAATTTTAGATTTTGTAATCAGGTTGAATCAATCTAAATCTCTGGGTTTATGTCATTGTAAGGAAGGTAATGAAAATATTTGCTAATGTGATAGTTAATCATGATAACAATATGATATCATGAAATTGCCCACTGACATAACGGTTGATATAAATGTGCTAGCAGGGTTAAGTTCTGTTGTCTTTCAAAAATAAAAAATGTCTAAATAAGGTTACTTCTTTCCCTGGAAAGCATAGGAGGAGAAAATAAAAGTGAATAGGTCAAGCACACATTGTCCAATTATAATATACATACTGTACACAAAAGGGTAAGCAGCAGAACTTTAACTTTAATGTTTAAACTAAAAAGTTTGGACTGAAAAGTTAGAGCTTTTATGTTTATGTACTTTTTCTGTTGATTTTGCACTGGAAGGAAAAATGGTGTCCGGTGTGGGTCATTATAGACATGAAATTATAATGAATCATTTTGTCGTAAAACCACCAATTAGTATAATTATCATGACCAACACTGCTATTCCAAATTAATCTTATGATGTACACCCTATCTCCATGTTATATCCAGTGTTGGGTGTAATGAGTTACAAAGTAACTAGTTAGAGTAACGAGTAGTCTAACACGTTAGGTCCGCTATTTAAGTACTCAGTTAATGAGTTATATTTCCAAAAATGAGTCCGTTATTCAGACAATTTATGTAATCCGTGAGCCAGACAGTAGTGATTCCGTTTGTGTGTGTGTGTGTGTGTGTGTGTGTGTGTGTGTGTGTGTGTGTGTGTGTGTGTGTGTGTGTGTGTGTGT
>JAOVVB010233852.1:0-10062 GCA_028570985.1 Heterobranchus longifilis | reverse complement strand
TATAAGATTTTACAAAGACAGGGGATCTTGCAGGGTCACTATTTGCAAAACTACAAGTCGATTCCTTTGGAGATTATTTCTCATCCTGCTCCTGGTGGAAAATATTACAACAAACAATATGACATATTAAAAACTCCATATGTGTACAAAAGATGTCACATTTCTACAGTATTCTTGTCAATTTGGCATCAGTATAATCCATGAAGAAACTGGATTTGCGTCCAAACTTTACATCCGTAAAAACTGCGGGAATGAGAGGAGAACTGTTTAAAAAATTAAGATTTCTCACTAAAATAAGTGCTGGTTGGTGAATTAAACACTGACTCATAACTCTGTCTTGTCCCCTCGATGTTTCTGTTTAATGCTTTGCTGCTTGTTTGTTTCTGGAGAGAGCGCTGCTATTGGTCGTTGACAATGTTCACGTCATTGAACTTTATTATTTGCATGAGACAAGACAGAAAACCTTCGATATTATTAAACGTGTTTGAATTTATCGGAGCGTCAGGATGATAAAAAGACAGCTTTTGATGACTTTACACAACCACAACTCCAGCAAAGCTCTCATGATTTTATTCCGATGTTGGAAACGTGTCTGCGAAAGTGAAATCACTTGAAAAATCATGATGCAAGGCCAACATTAGAAACAAGACTGCAATAAACAATACAGCTTTATATGCACATTCCTTTCACATGTTTGAATAATAAGAAATATGGGAGAGACACTTCTTTTCCTAACTATGTTTTTTTTTCTGTATTTCAGGGACTGAGCTGACATTTAATTACAACCTGGACTGCCTCGGGAACGAGAAGACCGTCTGTCGCTGCGGTGCTCCCAACTGCAGCGGTTTCCTTGGTGATCGGCCGAAGGTGAGTTTTATAATCACAGCTGTGACACAGATACAGTGCCAGTACAGTAAATGTTTTTTTCTTTTTTTTATGATGACATGTTTTGAGTGAGTCCATTTTTTTTTCTTGCATCAGAAAAAGGAGCTTTCAACTTGTGTTTGTAGCATTTACTTTCCCCTTGTGATGAAGAAGAACTGCAGCAGTTAAGTTGAATAAATATAATATTGCATTGCATTGATCAGGTTTTTCCCCCACGTGTCTCCTCTGCAGAACTCAAACGGCCAAACAGCCGAGCCAAAAGGGAAGCGGTTGAAGAGAAAGTACAAAAGGAGGAAAACCGAGGGAAAGAAGTCTGATGACGATTGTTTCCGCTGCGGGGACGGAGGGCAGCTGGTGCTCTGTGGAAAGAAGACCTGCACCAAAGCTTATCACCTGTCCTGCCTGAACCTCACCAAGAGACCCTTCGGTAAGAAAACACCACAAATACAACGCTGCAGCAGTTCTTCACCACCTGCAGCGAGAAGGAAAGCTGTGCTCTTTGTTTCTGTCTGCCTCCGTGTGTAAAGTGTCCTTGTGTCCCCTGAAAGGTGCTATAAAAATGTTACCAGGGTTCTTACACTGTATGGAAAAGTCTGGAATTTGATTTGAGTAATTTACTGGATAAATATGAAAAAAAGAAGAGTATGGAAAAATATTTGTGTTTCCAGATTATTGCCTCTATTCTGTTTTCTAAAATATAAAATTCAGAATTTCACGTAAATTACACTCTTAACACTTGTTTTCATTTATTTCATTTATTGGGTTTTTTTTGTTTGTTTTTTCCCAAATCTTTTTTGTTTGCCATCCCCTGCAGTTGCCTTGTCAATGGTGCGTTATTGCAATATTCCAGTTATTGTGACAGTCCTGCACAGATGTTTTTCAACTTATTTTCAGTTCTTATTTATAAAATATAAAAAAGATGGGGTAACAATAATACATTATTATTTATTTAACATGTTAAGTGAAAGTAATCTGAGTATAGGTGGCAGCGGTTAGTTTACTTCCTGTTTGAGATGTTGGACAGAACGGACACGATGGGTAAATGCAAGTTTTCCGAGGGCTGATTTAACAATCCGAAATGTAAAATCTGGTTGGAAAGATTCCAAATGGCAAAAGAAAGCTAGATGCAAACTTTAACTAACTAAATTATAAGCCATATGCAAATAAAAAAGCATGGGCTTGTTGTACATAATCTACTGAGAAGTCTGGAAATTTGTGTCTGGAAAAAGTCTGGAAAAGGAGAATGTGTAGGAACCCTGTTCTAAACTCTGTTTTGAAACTGTTTTCTCTGGCTCCCTGCAGGCCGCTGGGACTGCCCCTGGCATCACTGTGACGTCTGCGGGAAAAACTCCGAGGCTTTCTGCCAGCTCTGCCCCAACTCCTTCTGCAAGGCTCACCAGGAGGGGGCGCTGCGCCCCTGGCCCGCCACGGGACAGCCGTGCTGCGTGGAGCACGAGGAGCTGGAGGGGGCGCTCAACCAGGGCGTCAACTCGGAGACCAAGACCGCCGCTGCCGCCACCATCGGCGGGCGCGCCCCTAAAGGCTCCAGGAAGACTGCAGGAGCCAAAACAAAAGGCTCCAAGAGGAAAGCAGCAGAGGCCTAAAAATGACCTTTGACCCCCCCCCCCCCCTCAGAGAGCCAAAACACCAAACCAAGACTCTGACACCTGCTTCCCCGTTTATGAACAAATATAAACCCCACGTAATATTGTCTCCAACGATCGCAACAAATCAAGGCACTGTACATCTTCATCAGGGAACGCCGCTGATCTCTCACACGCTCGCCGCTCAAACGTTTTTTTTTTTAGTTTTTTTAAACATTTTCAGGTTTATTATTTTGTACATGTCTGCACTGAGGCGAACCATCTGTGGTAAAGCACAAAGCAGCAGAGCGAGCGCAGGTCAGGAAACTTCTCACTCTTCCACCAACCAAACTGCCTTTTTTTTTTTTTTTTTTCATTTTGGTTTGTTGTCTTTCTTTTTGATTTTATTTTATTTTAGAAAAACGAAAGAAACCAGGTGGTTTCTGCAGAAAAGAACCAGGTGGTTCAGTAAAACTGAGCAGCAGCGTCACCGTCACTCAACACGGATGATCTTGAACAGCAGAGTTTTATAGCTATATCTATATATGTGTATATCAAAGACCAAAATTATGATTACTGGAATAGTGTAAGACGTCAAACAGGTTGCCAAATGGATTGTTTTTATTTTTATATATAGTATATATATGCCAGATGTAATATGGAAACACCAAGACACTATGGATCGGCCTCGGATGACCTCTTTACTTTAGGTTTAACTGTAGACTTTTGTTTGCTATTTTACAACCTGTTATTTTAGTTTTACAGTTTAGATTCAAATGATTTTTTTTTTTTTTTCGTATCAGGATGCTGAACGATAGCAGCCAAAACATTTTATCTACCTACCTGTCCAGACAACGAGGGGTTACAGAAAGTATTAAAACGGAGAGCGCTCGTTAAAAAAAAAAAAAAACTGCCGTCTGACATAAAAACACTACTGGGAGGTTTATCGGTCTTTACTGCTCTCTGCTCGATGCTAAAACGGATAAATGAAGGAATATGATTTTCTGGAACGTTGAGTTTTGAGTCCTAACCTTTTTAAGGTGCCGTTTTATTTTTCCACTGAAGTGTCCGAAACACGCAGATTGAAATTTGTTTTGGAGGCCTTTCAGTGTCAACCAGCCGGCTTTTTATTGACGACATTCACTGAGTAGTTCATCTGTCGCCGAGGTTTTAAAACACGCCTCGACTTTTGTTTTAATCTTCGGGAGGTTTTTTAGTCTCAAAATTGCATCCTGCTTGTTGTTTAAAGGAATACTTCGCCCCAAAATGATCATTTGTACATCGAGAAGAAAACTTTGTTTTTCTCGCGTGCCCCCCCGGAGAATCCAGAAACTGAGTAAAGTCTTGATGAATTGAAGTAACAGCAGCAGCACAATATGAGGAAAATATGTGATAACGTTGTTGAATATTGCGATAAATAAACAGTCAGTTCTGCCTTTCTGCTGCTTTCAGTATTCTCCTAAATTAAAAACAAATAACCAAAACTCTCTTTCATTTAACTCAACAAATCCCTGAGTGTCTTTCGCGATATGTCGCAGTCTTTCGCGATGTGTTTATTGCGCAAGTTGGTATCGCGATGACGATAATAAAACGATATATTGTGCAGCCCGAACAGCAGCTAAACTATCAAAACACCTGTTTACAAATTCCCACACAACTGCAGTATAATCTAAGTCTCTGCTAAAACCTTACTATTTACAACACAACACACAAACAGTCCAGGGTTCAACATTAATGGGTTTTTTCCACTTGCCCAGTCTGGTAAATCTGTGAGAAATCTATTTCCCCAAAATCAATTTTCACTTGACCCGATACAAATTGTTTTATTTATTCGTGGTTATCAAATAACAACAAAGAAAGTTAACCGTCAATTCTCAACAGAGACGAGAAGGAAGTAAATTACTTCCATCAGATCTGGAAAACAACTTTAATTATTTTTGCAGGATTTACCAGGACTTTGTTTGACATTAACTTTTTGAGCCACTCGTCCTTCAGATGTAAATCTACCTTTCACTTGTCCAAGTAGAAATGACAATAATTTACTTTTTTCATTTTGTTTGTGAATGCAGAATTCAGACGAACCGTTGAAAGAATCGGCATATAAATAAAAAAATATCAAACTTTCCCTTTAAATTTGTCAAAAACTGTTCAGTGAAATCACATGAGTTTTGACATGGACATCGTCAGGGTTTCTTTTGATTTTTATCTCGTCCCCCTTAACGTGGAGCCCTGGATTTACTCGTCCAAACTAACAGTTTATGTGCCCCGGGCAATCCTGACTGTCGAGCCCTGCTGGCTCACGCTAACTACTCGCTCTGTTCTCGTCTGACAATCAGGTTTTAGCGAACATGCGTGTGTTTGTGAAGTACCGAGCATACGACTGGATATATGAGACTTGGATTATTCTGCACGAGTTGTGTGGGAGTTTGTAAATTGATGTTTTGATATAGTTGTTAAACGCAGCCCCCCTATTACTTCAATTCAACAATAATTTTCTTTGTTCACTGCGGAGGCATGCAAGAAATGCAACGTTTTCTTTACAAATTCATCTTAACACAGGGAGTAATTGATGTACAAATGATCCTTTTGGGGGCGAAGTATTCCTTTTTCATACTTGGCTAACATCTCGTAACACCAATTTTCTGCAATTTTTTCATATATTGTACTTGACGTGAAGCATTACGAGGAGGGTTAAGAAAGTACGGTGGCCATTTTAGGACTCAGTGATCCGAGAGCTGCACGTCTTAAACCTCGGCTGTACTTAAAGCATCACGCTGCCTTTATGTTGATTTTGAGTTACTATAATTACCAGTTTTTGACTTTGATAAATACCATTTGCATCACCCAGCGTCCAAGTCAAAATTACAACTGAGAAAGTCAAAAACAAAATGTTCTTTTAAGGTCTTTTCAGTCAATATTACCAGTTTGCATCGTACTAATACAGGTGTGCGTTCACTAAACAATCAGCAGTGACGAGCCTGAAGTCCGTTAAGACTGCAGCTGTTTATTAACGTCTGAAAATGTAGAACTGAGCCTCAACAAACGGAGTCTGAAATGTCTTAAAATGGCCACCACACGAGGAGCTTAAATCATTTCAGATGCACGTTGGTAAAAAAAACTAACTTTTTCTGTGTGTTCAGTTTGAAGACACCAGGTTAACAGCGATTATTGTCTCAAATTTCATATTTACGTTTGCGTCCGTGTCTCTTTTGGGGTCGATTAATGAGTTTTTGTTTTTTTCCCCACACCGAGGCTACAGACAGTTCTTGCACCGTTAAATTTTATATCTAACATTCATAAAAAATTGGACTAATCTTAGAATCTGACGAAACAGGCAACTATACATGCTTTTTCTTTCTTCCTCTAACATAAAAAAAAAAACAAATTTAAGTTGTACAGACGCAGCAGGAGGCTTTTTTTTTATTTTTTATAACTGCACCTTTTTTATTTCATCATTTTTCATTTTTTTCCCAGGGCGTGTGAATGGGACATGTCCAGAGGTGCAGCAAGTCTCGTACGAGTATTTTCGACTTTGTGTGTATCCTAACGTCGACTTGTGTTGAGTGAATGTAGTCCAGCCAGTTATTTTTGTAAGCACTGTAATTCCCTGTAGAGCTGAAGTGTAACGTGTGCGTAGGGGTTTCATTCTGTAACTACTGTCATAGTAAAACCAGAGACTAATATGTACATACTGTATAAGTGGTAATAGTGATGCATCTATTGTAAATATCATACAATTCCTCTGATATTGTATGTTTTTGTTTTTTTTGTTTTATTTTCTTGATGCAGTGCTGAAACACTTTTGTGCAGGATCTCACGTCTGTTGAATCATGCAATAAAAAGTGACCAAACATGCTTTTACTGTCGGCTCGACTTTTGTTGCAGAGGATGACGAGGTGCCAACGAAAATAAGCATAAAAGTAGCTCTGATACATAATAATTTATTGAGACAAAAAAATGTTTGGGCAGTTAAACTGCCTCCATCAGGGTTGATCTGAAAAGTTGATCTCAACTTTTGTTATCATCAAACATTTTTTATGTCTTATTACATTGCACATTCACACCAAATGCAAATTAATTCATGCAAATAAATTGCAATTAAGGGAGACGCATATGAAAGGGGGGTCTGGGGGTCCTCCCCAGGAAATGTTGAGCATCAAACACTTAATTTCCTGCAAAAATGAAAATAAAATCCAGGAATTTATTTGCTAAAAAATGTGTAAATGCAAAAAAACTGCAAGGAAAGGAACCCAAGGCACTCTGTGTATGGACCTGGCTAGATCTTCATCAGGGTCCTGATGAGACAATTTTTCAGCAAATAAATTCCTGAATTTTATTTTTATTTCTGTATCTTCGCAGCCATCGGAGCCAGGCAGCGCTTCCCCCTTTCCATTGTAAACTTAATTTCTTGCATTCTGGTGAATTTTTATGCACCAATTTTAACCTTTTCTGCATCAAATTATGGTGGAAATGTCATCAAAAATAAAATGTCATGTTTTTATTGGGAGAGAACAAATGCACATGCTCTAAATGTTGAGGGGCACGGGTCCCCTGCCATGAAATAAATTGAAGATATTGAAAATAAATTGATTCACACTGGAAATGTCTTTTGTACTTTGAATGTAAATAATATGCCAGTGTGTTTTTTTCAAAGTGCTGGGGCAGAATCTAAATATGCTCTTCATTGTGACTGTGGTTTTTTTAACATTTAAGTGATTTCATGATGGAAGAGCTTCCAGTTGTTAAATGTTGTATAAACTCTTTCCAATGTCACCAAAACATTTACAACTAAAATGTAGTTGCAGCTATTAAATGTAGGGCTGCAACGATTATTAATCAGCCAATTAATCGTTTGGTCTATAAAATGTTAGAAATTAATTAAAAATGTCAATCCCAGTTTCTAAAAGTCCAAGGTGATGTTTAAAAACACTCCAGAGATATTCAGTTTAATATGATATAAAACAGTCTGACCTGTGCAGGTCGTGTCTAGATGGTAACCCTAGATTTGCCAAAGTCTCGCGAGACAGGTAAGGTTCGGCATTAACAGAAATTAAATTCAAATTTTAATTTCTATGAATAGAATGAATAGTTAACGTTAGATCCAGATTGGTAAAGTTATATATATATATTCAATTAATAAGTTATTAGGCATAACCTCGAATGGTATGGTTAGGTTAGGTGGGAGGGAAATGAGTTTCGCGAGAGTTTGCACGTTTTCGCAATGTCAGTTTCTGGCAAATCTAGGGTTACCTTCCAGACACGCCGGAAACTGTGGCCACCAGGTGTTCAGGAGTTCAAGGGTCAGACAGGAAGTTACGGCGCTGTAATGCTAATGTTAGCAGCGGTGGCAGCACATGGCGGCAACAAACAATCATTCCAGTCAAAGTTAACTTTATTGTGCAACAAAACTACAAAGCTGAGTCGCGTTTGTCGTCCGCCACCTGACAACAGGTGGACTTTTAAACTGAGACAACAAGCTGTTTGTTTGTGTGTTTTAGGTCTTAGAAGGAGGATGAATTACATGAATCATGGCCAGACTCAGACAGAAAGCTACTAAGTTAGGTAAGACACAGTTTTGTTTTGACAAGTTGTGAGTAATGTTGTTAATGCTGTGAATAATGTTGTTAATGTTGGCAATCGGCTCTCAGTCACCGGCGTAGGTAAACATAAATTAAACGGGGGTCCTCCCCCAGAAAATATTAACTGTCACACTTAATTTCCTGCGTCCTTGTATATTGTTTATGCAACATTGATGTGGATGTGAATTAATTGTGGAAATGTCTTTATTTAGGGAGGTAATATTCAGAGGAAAAAAAACTCAGCATTTCTGAGATTACATTTGTAAATTTGACCGAAAAAAACTTCAGTATTCTCTGAGATTATAAAGTCTTATTATAAAAATTTGCAAGATAATACTGGATAAATTGTGGGGGGGGGGGGGTTTTGGGGTCAAGGAACCACATTGCTTCACTTTGCTTAACATTGCATGGTAGGGCTGCAAAATTATTTGTATATTAATCATGATTTTGAATTCCCACAATTAAATGAACATGATCGACTGCAATATTGACGTTTAAAATGCGAGCTCCGCTCATAGAAAACTGCCGCATTTCAAATCAGATGCTCCCTAAAAACTAAGTGTGCAGTGGTGCTGCAACACATGTCTTTTGGTTGAATTAAATGCATTAATTTTGAAGGATTCTGTTGTTCTACAGTATTGAAGAAAAAAATCTGAATCCCAAAATTGAAAACCGAATACCTACCCAACGAACGAATATCTGAATATTCGAGTATTCGAATATTGGGTTTGTTAATTAGCAGGAATATAGCACAACATGGAAGTGCTCAATTTATTCAAATATGCAAGTGCAATAAAAATATGTTGTCCCTAAATGCAATGAATAATCGTGGTTTCTTGATTTATTGATAAAAAAATAATCAGGATTATTGTTTTGGCCATAATTGTGCAGCCCTGTTGCATGGTTCGATCAGCCTCATCACACCACACATTTTTTACTTTAATCTAAAATAATTTTTTATTGCAAATGTATGACTTATGATGTCAGATGTTTTTTTTTTTTCTCGTCAACTTGTGAGTTTTTTTCTCTAAATGTACCCCCTCCCCTTAATTTTCTTTCTTTTTTTTTTTTGGATATGCTGTTGTACTCAGGCATTCTGTATTACTTTCAAAATGTAATGTTATACCTGCTGAGTCAACACACGTGACACGCTACTTTACCGCAGGAATTGTTGCGTCTGTGAGTCGCGTTTTAGTGGTCCGTCAAAATATGTCTTCTGCTACTTTAATGTTTTTATTGGGGGGGCCTAATGCACATGCTCTAAATATTCAGGGGGATGTATATATGAAAACAAAAAGAAAATAAACATGTCGGCCCAGAATTTCCTGTGAAGGATCAATAAAGAATCTATCTTCACAACTGGTGCATCCCGAGCACGAAACTGTGGCCACCAGGTGTTCAGGAGTTCAAGGGTCAGACAGGAAATACTGGTGCTTTAGTAATGCTAACGTTAGCAGCTGTGGCAACACATGGTGGCAACAAACAATAATTGGAATCAAAGTTATCTTTAAAAACGGCAAAACTGAGTCGCATTTCTCGTCCGCCACCGTGACAGCAATTGAACTTTTAAGATGAAATAACAACCCGTTTCAATCAACGAGAAAAATAACAGAAAACTGCTTTTTTTGGTTTTTTTTTACCAAAGTCTTGGAAGGAGGATGAATTACATGCATCATGGCCAGGCACACAGGAGAAGGCTACTAACTTAGGTAAGACACAGTTTTGTTTTGACAGCTTCTGAATAATGTTTGCCAAAAGGTCCAACATGCCGAAATTGTTTAAAAAGACCCCCAAAAGGCATTGCACAGGTTATTTTTGCAAAAAACTAAAAATCAGCAGAGTATGGCATGCGGTCAATCATCGGCGAAAAAAGTCATACTATAGCATGTGCTTTTTGGCCAAAAATTGAACATTTTCAAATTGCCTCATATTCAAATATGTTGCTTAAAAAGCCCACCCCCCCTACAAGGCATTGCACAGGTTATTTTTGTAAAAAAAAAAAAAAGAAAATCGGC
>JAOVVB010233851.1:0-10062 GCA_028570985.1 Heterobranchus longifilis | reverse complement strand
AGACTTTAATGTTATCTTTAATGTTCTACCCTTATACCCTTATCTGTATACAAATGTGTGGTGGTAAAAACAAATGTTCTTTAACGTGTCTGGTGGCATTCTTAAAACAATAAAAAAATAAAAATAAAATACAGTTGCAAGCAACGATGAACGGGCCCAAGCACCCTGTGCCATTGCCACCCGGGGCACAACAGAAAGACAGTGAGCACAGTGGGCACATGAAGTTAAAGGGGATATCCCAATTACATTATTCCATTATTTTGAAAAAAGGGGGTTATGTTTAGACCTTTAAGAAGCCCCAAGATAAAAAATGATGTCACTCAATGTGATGTCACTCAATATGATGTCCCACAGAAAGTTATTACCCACTGTTTGGCATAAGTTTAAGGCATCATCACAGCTTACCCGTTTGAGATATTAAAAATCCCTCTACAATTTTGCATCGTTAATGTTTTGAGATCACATCGGCCCAGATTGGTGGCGATCATATAAATTTCCTAGGAAGAGTGTATCAAATTCCTTTTGGGTGCATTTAGCAAACAACCCAAAATGACTGACTTATTGTTGAGTTGAGCCCATGGCATGCAATTCGAAAGTTGTTTAGGTCAATGAGCTCTAAATGTGTACCGGGTTTCGCGTGCATGTGTGCACGTGTGTATAAGCTATGCAAGAAAATCTCGTGTGAGGGCGCCGAGCCACGCCCTGGGCCCAGACTCTCAGGCATCCTAATGGCAGCAGATTCCAACCTGTCTGCCAATTTTTTTCTTTTAATTGTCTGCCAATTTTTAGTTTTTGAGCATGTTAAGGCCCCCAAAAAGCCCCAAATGGTGGAAAAAAAGTAAAAAAATAATTCTTAGGAAAAGAATAGGGCCCTTTGCACACTATGACGACATACGGCTGATGTCATAGTGCTTGGGCCCTAACAAACAAACTGTAATACAGCTGTTGATCAATTTTTTCAAGATTTCAAGACTTCCCAAGACCTGTACTGAGGAAAAGATTTGAGACATAACTTGGACTCTCATCTAAATTTTTTTTTTTTTGTAATTTCTATTTTATTATTTGTGGACATCTCAGTCGTACAGATAAAAACATCCTCTAACAACAGGTGATTGTTTGGTCTGATACACTATGCTGAATCACTTAGTATGTGGAAAAGAAAATGAAATGGACCCCACCTACCCGCATGCCTCTTTTTTGTGTAAAAACATTACCACTGACAACACCATGATGATGATCAGTTTATCAGAACAGGAAGTTTTCTAAGTTGGTGCAAACTGTAAATGTACAATAATTTCTGTAACTGCACTGTATAAACATTTTTCCTATGCAGACATGCAGCTTGTTTTCCATCTTCCATGCTGTAAGTGTAGCATCCTGTTTCACTGTCACTAGAATCATGACTAAAAGATGCACTCTAGATGATTCTCTTTCATTTTGACACTTGGTGGTGTAATTGATGTGTATGTAAATAAGGAGCATTAATGTTGCAGACTAAACCTTAAAAAAAAAATACAATACAAATACAAGGAATACAAATCAAAAGAGAAACGGTTAGTCTTACGATGCTTTGGGTTTCCCCCTCTCAGAAACATGCCAGTAGATGGACTGGCCAAGATAACTCCTTCCTGGGTTTGAATGAGTGTGTCAGTGTGTGTGTGTGTGTGTGTGTGTGTGTGTGTGTATGTATGCATATTACTATTAGTCCTCACATATAGTGTTAGCATGGGCTCTCAACTCACCACTGCCCTGATTAAGATAAAGGACTCTTTGAAAGTAGGTGCAAGTGAGAAGGTTCAATATGAATGCTTACCTGTGGCACTCCAAGCTTCTTACAAGCATCTAGGAAATTCTCAACGTTCCTCCGGCACTTTGCCATGCTCAACTTTGGCTGTGGAGAGACATCCATATGCAGTTAACCCATCTAACAATGCAATTATTTATATAAATAAAAGAGAGGTTTTGTCTGCACATTGGTCAGAACGCGTTTCAATGATATCTTTACGTACATTTTTATACATTGGAGGGCCAGAAACCAGTCTCTGTCCGTATATCTCCATGTCTGTCCAGCCGATTTTGTCAGAGGATCACGCAAAACTGGACAGACAGAATTTAATGACACTTTGCCTGGCCTTGAAGTCGCCTGAAGTTAACTCTGCACCATAAATGAAATCATAACATTAAGTAGAAGGACCGTTATGAGCAGTTATATGCCTGATTACGTCACAGCAGTCAGCACTTTTTTTATATATACGATTATAGCGCTTTTGCCCTTGAGGTGGGCAATGATCTTTTCCATATACGTGTCACTCAACAGAGCCAATGACCGCGATAGATTGCAGTAAATACACAGATTATGCAGAAGACACCGAAATGACCGTAATACCCCTACAAAGCACCCAAATTCTCACGAAACAGAAACGAACGCACAACACAGCATGGATTACTCCAAAAAAAAGGCAAGTACACTATGAAAATATAAACTTCAAAGATGTAGCAACAGATCAATGTGTGTTTATTCTTCTTGCAGGAAGTTTATAACCAGTTTGTGTGATATGTTCTGAAACCGTGGTGCTAATAACGAGCAGTCATCTGGAACGGCACTATGAGATAGTTGTCAGAACTGACAGCACATTCTTATGCGCTTAAATCAAAATGTTGAGTAAAAGTGCTGTTATGAACAGTCATGAGCAGGATGTAATAAACTACATTAAACAAGTATTTGGCTGATGATGAAAAAACTACAACTTAGCATAAAACAAGGTGTAAGATACTTAACCTTGCATAATTTAATTTCTTTGTATTAATAAGTTAGACAGAGAGTTTCTTGCGTACAGAAAGACAGACAGACATGCCCGTGGGCCTTAACCTGGAATAATAATAGCTTTAACCTTTAAACTATTTCTAAAAACTCTGTAACCGTCAATGACGGTTACTAACGCAAGTGTATGCACTGTATACAAACTCAAATGCTCAAATGTTTGCGTACTAAAAGAAATTGTTATATATTGCTATTTATTTTGAAAATATGACTCATAATGCAAAAGATCTTTTTCTTATTTAAGAATCGTGGTCACATCAGCAGTAGGAGGATCAACCCTGATCAAAAGTTTACACATCCTGGAATGTTTGGCCACATTATAAAACACAGGTTGACACACACAGGTTTAAGTGGCTATTAAAGGGAAGTTTCCACACCTGTGACTCAATGAAATTGTAATTAGTGTCTGTGCATAAATAGTCAGTGAGTTCCTCAGCTCATGATGTGACGCACTGATTTGGCTGGATACTGCACCATAGGGGAAGACAAAAGAACTGCCAATGGACCTGCATAATAGGGTAGTTAAACTTTAAATAGCAGGAAATTTACATGAAAAGATCTCTCAACACTTGAAATGCCAGTCAGTACTGTTCACAGTCTGATAAGGATAAGGAAAATAAAAGGTGCTGTTGATACTAAGCCATGGTTACGTACACCAACTCACAAAAGTGAATACACCCTCTAATTTCAGCAGACATATTACTATTTGTTCTGAAAGGACAATACCATAGAAATGAAACTTGGATATATAAGAGTAGTCAATGTGCAGCTTGTATAACATTACAGATTTACTGTCCTCTGAAAATAACTCGACATACAGCAACACACTGGCACAAAAGTGAGTACACCCTAAGTGATAAAAGCTGTACATCTTTAACCATGCAAATTCACATGTCCTATTCATCATGTTCATGTGTTTGTCAGTGGCCTAGTGTGTCTCCAGACCTGAACCCTATTCAGCACCTGTAGGGCGTGTCCTCAAGCGGAAGGTAGCGTGTGTCTAACATCCAGCACCTTCGTGATATCATTATGGAGGAGTGGAAGAGCATCCCAGCAACAACATGTGCAGCTCTGGTCAATTCCAGGCCCAGGAGGATTAAGGCCGTGCTAGATAACAATGGCGCTCACATAAAATATTGACACTTTGGAGACAGTTTTGACATGTTCACTTAGGGTGTTGCCAGTTATTTAGACAATAAAGTCTTTATGTTGAGTTATTGTTGGAGGCGGTAAATCTGTACTGCTATACAAGCTGCACACTGACTACTCTAATGTATATCCAATTGATTTCTATAGTATGGTCCCTTGAAAACATATAATAAAATAGTTGCTGAAATGTGAGGGCTGTACCCACTTTTTTGAGATTCCGTAGACCAAGAAAGATTTCACCCACTACTGCAAAAAGAATTGTTCGAGATGCAAAAAAACAAACAAACAAACAAACAAACAAACAAAAAAACCCCCACAAATAACTTTAAAAGAAATACAGGCTGCTCTGGAAAAAGTGGTGGTCTTGTTTCAAGGAGACACAATAAGGAAGTACTTGAACATAAATGATCTGCTTGGTCGAGTTGCCAGGAGAAAGCCGTTACTGCGCCCACATGACAAAAGTGCACGCTTGTAGTACACCGGACAGCACCTAGACATGTCTCGCAGCTTCTGGAGCAGAGTCATTCGAAGTGATGAGACCAAAATGTACTGTAACTTTATGTTTGGAGAGTAAAAGTACACCATCATCCCCACTGTAAAGCATGATGGTGGATCTCTAATGTTTTGGGAATGTGTGCACAGGGAAGTTAGTCAGAATTGATGAAAAGATAAATGCGGCATGTTATCAGAAAATACTGGCAGACAATTTGCATTCTATAGCATGAAAGTTGCGCATGAGACACTCTTGGATGTTCCAACAAGACAATGATGCACAAGGCCAAGTTGACCCTCCAATAGCTACAGCAGAAAAAGCTGAAGGCTCTCCTGACCTCAATAGCAATAAACCATTTTGTGGAGATCTCAAATGTGCAGTTCATGTAAGACAAGCAAAAGAATTTAACTGGAGGCATTTTGCCAAAAAGAATGGGCAGCTATATGACCTGAGAGCATTAAGGACCTCATGCACAATGATTATAAGACTGCATGCCATCATTGATGCTAAAAGGGGCAATACACAATAATAAGAACTAAAGATATGCAAACCTTTGAACATGATTGTGCCATTCTGTTATGCCTTACATAAGAACTTGAGTCCTGTAAGAAATAATATACCTTTCTTACTCATGACACTAATGTGAGAATTAATATGAGAAATAAAATTAATTAGGGAAAACAAAGATGTCTCAAATTGGGAACACAAGATGCATTTCCGAGCATTTTTATTTCTTTGTTTTTCATTTAATAAGTGTGGGCATCTGCAGACAACATTTCAGTGGCACCGCTGCATAGCTCTTTGCCAAGATTTCTGTTTGCCAAGCTATTATTTGTACTCTGTAATAAGTAATGAAGCATGTGACATTACTTCAGGGTTTACATGTCCTTCCTACAGGTTACATCCACTATATTTCAATGATAAACGAATTGCATAAAGAAAACAAGTTGTTTTAGATGAAAGATATTCATTAATGAGGGTAACAAACTGATCCTTTAGGATGTGTTAGAACTTTAGGACTTTGTATGATTTAACCCACTGTTTTTATTACTATAATAAGTGAGCCTTGTGAATTCTATATATACACCATATCAGCTCAGGGCCAATTTCTCTTTAAATCGATGACATGGTCTGTAATGTTCCTTCTCAGATATACAAGTACTGACATATATCTTTGCTTTTATATGTTCACTACTGTAGCTATGAGTAAGGTATGTGATTTTGGTAGTATATGGAAAGGGTTTTACTCTAAGTTGAAATGAGAGTTTGGAGGGTTTTCAATGGAATCTGTGTATTGAATAAGAGTCTTTTATCATCACTGTCTATTAAAGACAAGCTCAAGCCGGGTGTTTTTCAAACTTGTATGAAACATACCTTATAGCTCTCAATCTGTTTTCTTTAGTTCATGACCGTGTGAAAATATTTATATGAAATTACAAGGATGTCAATCAAAAGATTGACGCTATCTAGTCTAGTAATCGGTGTTGTTTTAAGCTTTTAAAGAAAATCTGCCAAATGCAACAAAGGCAACATTTTTCGTGAGCATTTTAAATGTTCTGCATGGCTGCATCCATCATTTTTCATTCCTCACTTGTTTTCGTGTACCTCTTGGAAAAGATGTAAGCAGGTGTACATTGTGCAACCCAAAATAAACTCTAAAGGTTGATTGTTGCACTGTGGAACATTGTATCATTAAATAATGAAATTTTTGTTAGTTTTTCACGGTAGTGAGACCCTTCATTACTGACAGATGTTGCACTGATGTTATCGTCCTTCGCGTTGTCAGTTGTTACTATGACACAAATTTCTTTTGGTATTTTGGTGCCGAATGGCACGTGGACGGTTACTCCCCACCCTGGAGATATTTCCATCGTTTATGTGGCAGTTACTTAAAGGGTTGGGCTGCCCGCTCAACGCCCACATGTCATTTACACACTACAGAAAAACTTCAGAGAGACAATTAGCCTAACCTGCATGTCTTTGGACTGTGGGAGGAAACCCACTGAGCATGGAGAGAACATGCAAACTCCATGCACACAGACCCAAGGTGGGAATCGAACTCAGACCCTGGAGGTGCAAAGGGACGACTAACCACTAAGCCACCGTGCCACTCTACGACACTAATAAGGTGAAACTCTCCAATCTTGAGACCAAATGAAGTTACATGTTACACTATGGACATCAACTGGTTTCATCACAGCTCAATAAGTTCTTTGC
This sequence comes from Heterobranchus longifilis, assembly GCA_028570985.1. NCBI lineage: Eukaryota > Metazoa > Chordata > Actinopteri > Siluriformes > Clariidae > Heterobranchus > Heterobranchus longifilis. Next base: position 3,382 of record JAOVVB010233851.1, on the reverse strand, counting down.
TTGGACATCTGTGTGTACTATGTACTATTTTTTTTTTTATCTCTATAGACAAATACATGGTCAGACTTACCACTGCTGGTGAGGGCACATGAATACTAGCCACGGATCGAGGTCGAATGTGATTGGCCAGGTGGCACAACACAACACCGTCCATCAAAGCAGCACCCACATCATCAGGCAGCAAAACCTTCAACCGTGACTCCAGGTTCTGCAAAACAACAAGTGGACACAAATCTATGATCATATACTATATAATTAAGGATTATATTAGTCATAACAAAGTGATTCCAGGAATCTACAACATAATAAAATCCCACAGTATTATGTGTCAACATTTGTACCAGCTAACTCTCTTTATGTGTCAGCCTTGCCAAACAAAGGGCACTGATTAACAGGCGTACAGACATCACTTGAAAGTGAAAACCAATCAATTCTGACTTTTAAGAACTAAAATAGATTTTTAAGACTTCACAAGAGCCGTGTATTTCATGGTATAGTATGTTTCTATAACAGGCAAATTTGGATTTTTTAAAAATCATTTAAATATAAGCATAAACAGCAATTAGAAAAGTCCATTTATTATACAGATGTTTCATATTTCACTTGGTTTAGAGGTCGTTATTGGAACAAGACATGTAAGAATTCAAAGTCTTTCTTTATTTTGAGAATTTCAAGCACTATACTGTACATTGTACATTGTACGGTACATGTATCCCATGGTATAAGCAAATAAATTAACACGCGCACACACATACACACACACACACACACACACACACACACCTATATTTAAGCTCTTAAACACTTCAGGAACCTTAAGTCTCTCTAATTAAAAAATGAATAGATAAATAAATTAATTAATAAATAAATAACCAAAATAATTAGGGATAAGTGCTGGAAATTAGGCCTGATAGTCTTGTACATTGTAGAGTGTACAGTCCTGAAATTTGAGAAGGATGTTTTAGAACTGTCCTACACAGGAAGTTTGTAGCCTTAATGCAGTTCCTCTAAAGAACATGGTGTTTTAAAACTGGAGACTGAAAATAGTCTACACACACAGAGGGTGTAGGTGTGCAGGGCTCTCATTATGGAGACTTGTTTAGAAGCATGACAACATACGCAAGCAATTCTGTTGCATGGACATGCTTTGAACACGCCTGCGTTTCCACAGTATTCCTTTAGACAGATTTGTTACAGAGCCAGTGATGTTTTTTCCCCCAGGTCACTTTTCTGATGTACTGTCAGATCCTTTGTTCCCTTCATGACCCTGATTTGGAAAAGCCAAAATGGTAGTTCTGAGTATGCAGGGGTGTCCCTTGTCTTCATTGGTGTTTAGGTGGCATATGTCAAAGTAACATCCTGTAGTATGTTTCTTTGACATATACCTCCTGCCTCCACCAGTTTGTCTTTTTTGCATAATGCATCAAGGTGCCATTTGTTTCCTAGGTAAGGGATGCACAAGGACCCAGCAGTCCACATGATGTAAAAAGGAAAACAGGATTCATCAGACCATGCCATCTTTTTCAATTGCTCCATGGCCTGGGGTTAGCATAGGCACCCTGGTCAGTTTGCAGCTACACAGCCCTATACACACCAAGCTGCCATTCACATGTCTAGATGACTGGGTCACAGTATGTCCAAAACAGCAGGGTCTTGTGGGATGTTCTTGTGGCTAAAGGAGCAAAGGAGTAAAGGATCCCACTAAAGAGCTGTTTTATAATTTCTAAAGTGGTTTCAGATCATCCAGTGCCAATCAGTCATCAGACAAGGCCACCTTCTTCCATTGCTCCATGGTCCGGGGTCACCATAGGATCAGTTTCCAACAAACAGCCCCATACACACTAAGCTGCCTTGCACTGGGTGCTCTAGCATGTCCTGGGTTCATTTTTTCAGCAATTTATGCTACCGTAGCTCTTCTATGAAATCCTTTGCTCACCAGTGAGCCACAAGAGCATCCAACAAGACATGCTGTTTTGGACATGCTCTGACCAGTCATCTAGAAATCACAATTTAGCCCTCATTAAAGTTAATCAGATCCTCTCATTTAAAGTTTTTTTTTTTTTTTTTCCAGTTTCCAACACATCTACTTTGAAAAAACTTTAAACACACCTTCGTTAACTGCTTACTGGCTGCCATGTGTTATTCCTTATCAGGAATGCCATTAAAATGAGATAGACAATGTTATGCATGTCATCTCAGTGGTTTTAATGATATGGGTTAAAGGCCCAATCCTACACAGGGTTGAGGGAACAGTAATTTTTTGCAGATGTCCCAGTCTTCATTCTTGGTTAGAGGTCTCAAAAATGCTTATGACAATATTGACAAACTATTTTCTTGAGATTGCACTGTAACTCGGCCTTCATCCAAATAGAACGGGATTGGTTATGTCAACAAATACAGTCTACAATCTTATGACTAGCCTCATTGTGTAACTGTTTACACATTCTAAGAGGCATGTCTCTTCTTCAGAACCTATTTCTCCAAACATTCTTGGTGTGATGATTCCAATTATTCTAGCTCCAACTTGCTTAACTATGGTAATATATGGGAACTTGTACACAATGTGACTGTAGTGAGCATTATATTATATGTAATAACAAATTAGACATGAACCGTGTACTAACTATTACCTGGCATAACTAGACAAACAAAGAAGCATCATCCACCCAGATACTGTACAATGGTTTCTTCTTACAATCCCGCCATTTCTTTGACTACTTACTGATGTTAAAATTGTGTCTTCCACTGGGATGCGCGCATTATTCCATCACACATAAACACACTCACACACTCATTCACACACTACGCTAATTAGCCTAATCTGCATGCCTTTAGACTGTGGGGGAAAACTGGAGAGGAAACCCATCAAGCACAGGGAGAACATGCAAACCCCATGCACAGAGATGAGAATCAAACTTGGCCGGGGATCGAAACCCGGACCCTGGAGGTGCAAAGTAACAGTACTAGCCCCTAAGCCACTGTCCCGCCCAGCTCGTTTTAATCACAAGAAAACTATACCAAAATTGAGTTAAAAGATATAAAAAAAAAATTGCATCTTTCAGGATTAGACCACATTTTAGAGATATTATATAAGCTTTATTAGTGGGGAATTTGTGTTTAATTTCTGTGATTCTTTTTTTTTTTATTATTATTGTTTTTTAACTAGCTGACTCTAGTGATATCCAATATACTCACCACCTACGATATCGCTAACTTTTAAGTTTGTATGATGAGCATCAATCTGGTAACCACAACATGAACCAGCTCAGGGTATAATCTAAATATTAATCAGAGACCTGGGCTCTGTTCTTCGTACGTCGCTAACTCAGTTAGCTGGATTTGATTGTTGTGGATTTGTCCTGATCTCGGATTGTTTCGTTCT
>JAOVVB010233850.1:0-10063 GCA_028570985.1 Heterobranchus longifilis | reverse complement strand
AATGTGTTTTACATAAGACTTTGCCCCAGGTAGAAGGGAGGGGGGAGGCAGGAGGGAGAGAAAAAGGGGGAGAGACAGAATGGGCGATTGTTGGCTTTGAGGTCAGCTGAATATCACAGTTCAGACGGTGGAGGGAGAACAGGAGTAAACACACCAACACTCGTCTGACTGGAAACATGCTGGATGTGGGAGAATGAGGCTAAACCAACAAGACCGGCGACGTCTCGGCTCCGCTCTGCTCAGAGACATGTCTACAGAGCTGACGTCAAACGCAGCCTCAAAGTGCATGTTAAACACACGTCTGCAGCAGCTGCTGCTCGCTGTCAGTCTTCCTGTCAAACACTGAGACGACAGATTGTGGAGGAAAAAAATGTGAGAATAAAATGTCTTCAGTCCACTGGAAATTATTGTGTATTGAGAAGAATCTGGCGATACGATATGTATCATGACACAGGATTTACAATTAAATATATTTCGATACTGTACACAAGTGAGGCGATATATTGCGATTTTTAAAATCTAATTTCAGGAAAACTGTCATAGTATAAAGAACACACCACCATATGCAGACGTTGTTACGTTGCAGTGGAAGAGTCAAATGACTGAAGATAGATTACAATAACACAAACAACACAAAATGAACCACTGTCTGCCACGAATCTTTGCATGTAAACTTATTAATTAAAAATCAATAGTGTCTTTGAGAATCGATACAGTATCACAAAACATAATGTCATGATACTTAAGTGCATCGATATTTTCTTATACCCCTACTGGAAATGTGAATGAAGCCGACACGGGCCTTGAACATACCATTTTGTCCAAGGTGATAATCCACACTTCTATATTAATAAATTAATGAAAATAAATGTTTTTGCAGCTATATTGCTGGGTTGCTTATGGGAGAAAGAAAACTATGTTCAGAATTCATCCTGATATTGCATCATTCGTTCTTGTGTTTACATGACGTACAGCCTATTAAAAGCTTTATAATTTCCTTCACAGTTCTCCAGTTTATTACAAACCATAAATGTAAAACTCTTATTGAGTAATTTTCTTAGGAAGATTCCCAGATGCTGAGTGTTCAGAGAGCAGCAAATATTTTGTTTGTACTCCGTATGCACGGCAATCAATACAGCAAACAATAAAAATCATATTTATACTATTGCAATAAAAATAAATTATTGGCACATGGAGCACACATTCACACACTGCGTTGCCCCAAAATATTGTCTGTATCAAAGTATTTAAACTGATTAGCCTCTTCAAATGAGTGAAATGGTCGGGGATTATTATCTGAGGGGGAGAGAGGGGGAGACGGGGAGGAGGGGGAGGTTAAAGGTGAGGAGGTTCTGCTTTGTGTGTGCCCCGGGGACATTTAACCAAATCAGATTAACAACAATAGCTGCGTCTACACACACACACACATAAAAGAGTGGGCGTAGGGGCCCCGTTAACACATCACATCACAGCTGCAGTGAAAACTGTTATCTTTGCATTGTAGACTACATTTTTCTGGAATAGTTTCCATGTTACGTGCAATGACAAATAACTGATTACAGCTGATGCCCCCCCCCCCCCCATGTCACGAGGATAGTTGTATTCCTGTTACAAAGTGTTGTATCTACCTTTGATTCTGTGAGGTTTTTGGTGCAACTGACAGCAACTATGGGCTCACAGGAGCATCGTGATCAATTAATAAGACAGGTGAAAACTGCTCAAGTCCAATAAAAAGGAAAAATGGACATCTGCACACTGGGTTAAAGCTCCCAAAATTGTAGGGTTTTTTTCAGTTCAATAGGCAAAAATACAAAATATGCCCTAAAACAATCCTACAGAAGCATTATCAGAACTTATGGAAACCACAAAATAATGCATTCAAACTATTCAAATAGTTTGAGCAATACAGCATAACAGACCACCCTGACCAGAAACAATGATAAAGGGAGGCAAAATCCCCCCCTTCAAGAAATGCCCATGCACCTGGACTGAATATGACAGGATGTGCACACAACCACTTTTCTGCAGGTGCAATAGTCAAACCATGTCACTAATCCTTGTTCCTTGGAGGTCAAGGGTCAACACATAGACAATGGAATAATTTGCATGCAAAAGCATCAGAACCAATAAATACTTACTAAAGCAAAAGTGAACTCTTTCCAGTAGCTTCCCACATTTCAAGAGTGGGACGCAAAAACAAACTTGACACACACGTTGCATGGATTTCCATAAACTGAGGCAAAGAGGAGTTACAACACAGCATATATCATAAAGAACAGGACTATTGATATGTTGGTTGATAGCGATTGGTTCAAGCATAAGTTTCATTAAAACAGTTAGAGGAACACAAGCGTTATGAAGGGACTGCTAGGGGATAAAATGAAGACTGTCTGCAATTATATTCTGCTATCTGTATTTAGCCTGCTCCCAGGCCTCTGAATTGCCACCCATACATTAGTTTTTTGAGCTACTCAAATAGGCCTGGTGTTGTGCTCAATGACGGCTGTTTCTGCAGTTGGAAAATAACCAATCAATAGCCAATGAGAGATTTGTAGGCAGGATTAAGAATGTCACCTGCCTGTGCAGGGCCGGCACGGTGGTGCAGTGGTTAGCACTGTCGCCTCGCAGCAGGAGGATTCTGGGTTAGAACCTGGCTTGGGGCCCTTCTGTGTGGAGTTTGCATGTTCTTCCCGTGTTCCCCGCCTCTCGCCCAATGTCAGCTGGGATTGGCTCCAGCACCCCCCCGCAACCCTGTACAGGATAAGCGCTTACAGATCATGGATGGACCTACCTGTGCAAGAGCTACAAAATCTCAACAAGGATGGCAAGATGAGCTACAGCTTGCAAAATCAGATATTCCAATTTTACAAATCAACATTTCTTCGATCAATATGACAAACACCAAGTAAACTACTCTTAACCACTGTATCATCAACTGAGAATGACTATGGAGGATAACCAGCATCATATGAAGAACCTAAATATCTCTCATATGAGCTGATCAGAGGTTTCTGAAGCAAGATATTTTACTGATCCATAACACTATTTCAGAGATTTTGTGTTACTTTCGGCTAGAATTGAACTTGGCCTCACATCATCCATCAAATGCTTGTTGGGTAGATATCACGAGGTGATTAAGAATATGCCAGCAAAGGGAATCTGAATCAGAGCCGGAAAAAAGTAAAACGCAACTTACCGAATTTGGGCGAGGAAGGGCAGAAAGTAAAAGGCAGGAAAGAGCACCTCCCGCTGTGCCGAGAAAAAGACAGCAAAAAGTCAGCAACATTCACACTCAAAGCAAACATCAAACATCATCAAACACACAGAATGAGACACTTTGATCTCCCTGGCTCCACAGGAAGCCAGCATCTTTAGAAAATCCTCCAAATGTAAATTAATTTACTACAGAAAGAGATCCCGAGGCGTTGGTGTGCAACCGAACAGCAGACATCAGAGGGTTAAACCCAAACTCTGCAGCTCAGCCCACAGAGACAGTTCAGCCCTGGTGAGTTTATCTTAACTCTGAGCCATGCATATAGGTCCCCCCACCAACTGCCAAACTAACATGCATGACAGCATTTTACATTACTCCTGAGTCCATTACTGAACACACGGGGAATCTGTTTGTGTTGGCGTCTCAGCTCATCATTACTGACATTGTGAAAAATACAGTTTGTCCGCAGCAGGCCTCGTTTCCAGCAGAGGCCTTTCTTGAGCGCTGATGTTGGATGAGAATTTAGGATGTTTAAGAAATCAGAGGACTTTTTCTGCAGGCTTTTGGCTGATACTTCCCTCATCTCATGGTGTTGTAGGCCTATTTCATGCTCAGTGTTAACGCTTGTGCAACAAGGATTTGTCAGGATTTTTGCAGCCTTGAAGGAGAGTCCTACAAAGAGCATGAAACATAAATGACAAGTTGGGCCAGGACAAGGAGATCTCATGGGAAAGTATGAATAGCACACTTCATACTACGTCACCTAACTTCCGGAGCAGTTCCTCTGAGCGTCTAATATTGACATGGATTTAGGGGTGGACGGTATAAATGGTATAGAAAGTACACCGGTATAAATTTGACCTACGGTATGAATTTTGACTATACCGTGCTGACCGGTAGAGCCCTCATGAGTCTGGCGGCTAACATGTGCCGCAAGAGCGCAGTGGCATTATGCATAGCCATTATTTTACCATTAAATCGTTTTAAATCATTACACATAACGCAACTAATGCAACAGCCAGACATTTCTCAGATGGAGGAGTTGGACAGGACAGTGCTGCAGTGTGTTAACGTACATGGGATTTTGCCTTTTTTACTCGCCATTCTGTCAGCCACCGTAGTTTAGAAGTGTCATGTAGCTTGTAGCCCTATGCTATTTAGCTATTTACTGTTTTAAAAAGCACCAAAATGAGACCCCCAAATAACTTTAGCTTAATACATGTGTTGTTTTGGATCTCAGCTATTTATGGTGCAGGGTAGGCCCGACATTGATGCGCTCCGTTACTGGTCTGCTCCGTGTTTCATAGCAGCTCATTATCATTCTACCAGCTGGTTAGCCGGCTAGTTTGTTGTCTCACCTGTGGTGTTTTGTAACGTTACTCCTTGGAGGGACTTTGGCAGCCCATTTTGTTAATGAGTACAAGGAGGTTTTGTTTCTGAACATGGCAGTAATGTTACACATGTTGAGGCAGAGAGGCATTGCTTTTCTCTATCGAAGCTGAGGCTCACACATCCCTGTATCCACAGGGATGCAGAGTGCTGCACACACACGCTTTTTAAGGATTCTGTTATTTTACAGTAGGCTATTTAAAAAAAAAAAAAAAGGTGAAATATGTCCTAGTTTAGAGTGCAGTAATAGCTGCCATGCAGTTGCCATACCAGTGCTTTACCCCTTCAGAAGCATTTATATTGAAATTTTAAGATAAACGAATATACCGTGATATATACCATTACTATACCGGGATATACATTTTAGGCCATACCGCCCAGCCCTACATGGATGGGTTTACAGTTGAAAGCCTAGTGTGACTACATGCCGTGAAATGATGCTGAAAAGCAAAAAAAAGCATTGTGATAACACACAAAATGACTTAACAAATTGGGGTGTTATTCATACACCATTTTGTGAAACCAAGCTAGCTAGCACCACAGGAAGGCATGCCAGCTGCTTATTGTTTGATGGTATGCTAAGCACTGTGAGCACACATCTTTACATTTACTGGATGGTAGCAACCAATATTAAACCTGTATTCATTGATTGATTTATTTATTTTTTGCCACTTTGGGGCAGTGGGAAAAAGTTGTAGGCACACACAACATGTTGGCAAACATTTGTATATTCACACATCCACCAGACACTTGCTATGTTAGCTAGTCATGTTAGCTAGTCATGTTAGCTTATCATGTTAGCTAGTCATGTTAGCTTGTCATGTTAGCTTATCATGTTAGCTAGTCATGTTAGCTTGTCATGTTAGCTAGTCATGTTAGCTTGTCGTGTTAGCTAGTCGTGTTAGCTAGTCGTGTTAGCTTGTCGTGTTAGCTTGTCGTGTTAGCTAGTCGTGTTAATTTGTCGTGTTAGCTAGTCGTGTTAGCTAGTCGTGTTAGCTAGTCGTGTTAGCTTGTCATGTAAGCTAGTCATGTTAGCTCGGCCACTGGCCGACTCTTCTAGACAGAACTTCCACCACATGCTCAACAAACATTTCACCCTGCAGCAACAAACCTCACATTTATCTCTTACCTCTTGTTCATGATATATAATGTTGCTAAGCTAAGCATTGCTATCACAGAAGAGAATTTTCACCTCCTGACTCACCTGCTGTGGTCAAACAAACAAAAGACTGTGCAGTGGTTCCTGTGTATTATAAATACTTGCTGGTACCACCATGTTTGAAGAGCAACTGGGGGAGTTCTAAGTATGTTTTAGAATACATGTGTTTTCCTGAAGTTGGTGGTTACAGATATGTTTGCTTTGGTAATTGGTTGATGATTTGTAGTCAAAATTGTGTCAATTACAAATATTTATTTTGCTAAATTGTCCGTTTCTCTGTCTGTATGTAGTGAGCTCCCCCCCCACAGGTGGTTCAGTCCACTTAAATTAGTTACCAAGAGGGTATACCTGTATAAAGGGTGTTCCTATATGGCTGCTCTGTAACTGAGCACGGTGATACAGGAAATGCCCATGCAGGAGCTGTGCTGCACATTTATGCTAAAATCCAGAAAATAGTGATGGCGAGGTGAAGCTTCATGAAGCATTGAAGCTTTCCAGCAAATTGGTTCACAAAAGGGTTCATTACTCGAGGCTTCATCAGGGCATCATGTGCACACAAAACCACCTGCTGGTCAGAGAGTGTATAACAGGCAGATGACTGTCAACAATGAAAATAAAAAATAAATGTTCATGTTATCCATTTATATCAATACAGTGTATAATAAACTGTAAGTGTCTTGTGACTAATGCATCAAATGTGTTAATCAAGCCTTTGATCAATAATTGAACCATAATAGGCTAAAATAATGGCAGGAGGGGCAATATTAGTGTTCTAAAACATGAAAATGACCGTATTTTAACCAGGCAGAGGGCAGGACAACTGCTAGTGTAACTAGGAAAATTATGTAGAGGAGAGACTTTATATGTTTTTATTCAGGAACATTGCCAAAACTCACCTAACACAATCACTGACGAACATTTTGAGGGGGATCCCATGTGTCGCGTGGAGATCTGAACTACTTTCACGTCACGTGGTACGGACGGGCAGCGAGGCTTCGTTTGTCATCAATGACGTCATGACGTCAAAACTTCCTGGATTTATCGACACGCTCCAAAGCCTCTGCACATCACGTAACATCACTACCAGAAACAGTCCAGCATTTTAACAGAGGAAGGTGAGTACTGTATTGGGAATTAACCAATTTCTAAGTTTTTTTTGGTTTGTTTGTTTTTTCAAATAGAGCTCCAACTTGTCATTTTAATGATTTCTACTCTAGTGGCATTTAAAATCTAAACAAAAATGGCATTTAACTTGAATGTGTAGGTACCATTACATACAGTTAGTCAGAAATTCATCAGAAGAAGAAGAAGAAGAGAGAGCTAATCTTTGCCTGAGGCTCCTCATTCAGGTGTAGGCCACCATGACACACAACCGAGTGCTGTGGAGAAGAAATCCACCTGAAGTCATAACCACTTATTGAGTCTCATGTCGATTTTTATAATGTAAATGCATGCATCATACTAGTGAGTGAGTCAGTTTGATGTATAAAGGGCCTTTAAATTACAGAAAGCAAGTATTTGACCAATGACTGCATGCAAAATGATGTTTTCACCTTATGATGTCAGCATCAATATTTCAGGCAGCAGCTGTGGGCAGCTATGGATATTGTTTCATCTCTCAACATCGATTCATCATCAAAATGTTTGTTGGGTTTTATTGTTTACAGTATATTGTTGGTAATGATGTCTTGGGATGAGGGTGGCCTACCTGCAGCTCTTTGCCTGCACATATGTGACTCTTCTATTCACATCCTGACTTGTTTTTTGTTTCATTTACATCGTATATAAATAAAATAATAAGAAAAAATATATTCAGTTAATGGGATAAAACCATACATCTCATGGAGGACCAAATTAACACTAAATAAATCAAATTATTTTCATGCTTTTCATGTGTGCAGGGGGCCAACAGGAAGTCACCAGGCTCGGCTCTATGGGACCAAACACGCTGAAGCCTGAAAAACGTTTTTGGAATATGCATCCAGTGAGAAACTTGATGATTGGAATGAATGCAGTGCCATCTTGCAACACAGTTCTCTTCATACATCCATGGTCTGGAATGAATTCACATCATGACAGGTAAGCACACATATGAGGATGAGACCATGAGAACATTTTGTTGGAGGACTTTTTACAAGATAATGTGAACCAAAGTCAACACTTCTGCCTGAAGTGCCAAACTTCAATGTCATATTTCAAGACTTAAGAAAATCAAGCATTCAGAGTAGTAGCTACATGCAAGGCCAGAAAAAAAGTATGTATTATGTATTGTCATTGTTTTTCAGTTAGTTAGAGTTCAGTGTTTTTATGGGAGTGTCTGTGCATGACATGATATGGCTCTAAAAATGCCACCGTTTGAGATCTGTCTGACTTGGGATTATCACTTTTGCATTATAAAGAGCTGCTACATCACTGGTCACACAAAAACGGAACATAATGATATTTAAAGGTCCCATATTATTCTCATTTTCAGGTTCATACTTGTATTTTGGGTTTCTACTGGAACATGCTTTAATGTTAAAAAAACACATTATTTTTCTGTCTGTCTGAATATATCTGTATTCACCCTCTGTCTCAAATGCTCCGTTTTAAAACCCCCCTGCCAAAAAAAGTCCAGTCTGCTCTGATTGGTCAGTGTTTCCGGGTATTTCGCATCTGTGCTCTCTGCATCACCATCATTGCTGCCAGGGGAAGGACTGTAACAGCAATGTAGTGGCACTTTCTTATACACAATACAGTTGTGACATCACAAACTTATGGAAGTCATGACGGCTCATTTAAAGGCACAGTTTCTGAATACCAGTTGTGTGCATTTCTCTGAGGATTGAGTGTTTTGATACTATCTATAGACCTGCATTATAATTTAAAAAAAAAAAGACCTTTAATAAAAACAGGGAGAAAATGGCTGAAACAAGAGGCAACAGATCAGAGCAGAGTTACAGACAAAACAGCATCACGTCACATCACATCACCTCCAGCAGGATTCCAGCTGAGGAATGCTCGGCATGCCGTCTAAACATCTGTCCTTCAGGTCACGGTCAGGCGTGAGCTTATCCTCTGCTGCCTGACATGCTTGTCTTTGCCCTGTCAGTGTAGAATAGCTGCTAAATGTGAGAGCAGGACTCTGTGTCTCTCCCCTATAGCTCTCCTTCACACCGAGAGACGCGTCGCGGCCCCTCGGTCCCTCCAACCTGCCTCGAGGTCCTATAATCTTTTTACAATGTGTTGAAACAGAGCAATAAATCTGTTAGCTTACAATCTAATTTCCCTGGCCTTTTCCAGAAATCCTCATAAACTTTTGGCGCCCCCATTAACAGCCCTATTGAATCAGAGCGCTTAATCTGCTTCCAGGTGAGGGGTCAGAAAATGAATGCTTTGAGATCCATCACGCTGACGGGAGCAGAGAAAACTGGGCGAGGGAGAGCGCTGGGGAAAAGGGCAGCATCTCTTCCTCATAGGTCAATAGCAGCCAAGAGAGTCAGTCATTCACTTTTTCCCTCAGCGCCGCTCTCATTTTCCATTTAATATGGACATCCAATTAATGTGAGCACGTCTGGGGCGGCTCGGATCCACGTGAATTATGGCCCATCATACCCCCAGTTATGGCGGGAGGAGAGGAGAGGAGAGGAGAGGAGAGGAGAGGAGAGGAAACAAGGACAGGAGAAGAGGAGAGGAGAGGAAAGGAAACAAGGAGGGAGAGGACATGAAGGCGACAAAACAAAAAAAGAAAAGGAAATCAAGAGAGAAGGAAAGGAGGAAAGGAAACAAGGAGAGAAGAAGAATTAGGAATGAAAATGAAACAAGGAGAGTAGAGTAAAATAGAGGAGGAGAGGAGAGGAGAAGAAAAGGGAGGAGGAGAGAAGAGGAAATGAGGAGAGGAGGAGAGGAAACGAAACAAGAAAAGGAAACAAGGAGAGAAGGAGAGGAGGAAAGGAAACGAGGAGAGAAGTAGAATAATGAGAAAGAAAAAAGAAAAGGAAATCAAATGAAGATAGGAAATGAGAGGAGAGGAAATGAGGAGAGGAGATGTGGAAAGGAAATGAGGAGAGGAGGAAAAGAAACGAGGAGAGAAGAAGAATTAGGAGAAGGAGAAACTTAAGAAAATGAAACGAGGAGAGGAGAGGAGAGGAGAGCTTTTCCAGAATTAGAGATAATTGATTGGTTGTTGGGGCAGCAATGGCTGCCTCTGATTGGCTGCTAGGAGGAAGAGCCAGATTAGATTCCAAAGTGTAGCGACAGGCACCTGAGCTGTGTGTGTGTGTGTGTGTGTGTGTGTGTGTGTGTGTGTGTGTGTGTGTGTG
>JAOVVB010233849.1:0-10063 GCA_028570985.1 Heterobranchus longifilis | reverse complement strand
GCACTTTCTACCTATAGTTGTGACATCACAACTTCACAGAAGTCCTGACGGCTCGTTTAAAGGCACCGTTTCTGATTGTTTTGGTACTTGCACAGTATTTATATATTCATATAGCACCTGACCTGCTTTATAATAAAAACAAGGCGTGGGCATGTCACTTTTATAATATGGGACCTTTAAAACGCTGTTTTTGAAATGAGAATGTATTAATGTAGATGTAGCCTAAGAGACACACCCATACACTCGAAATATGCAAACACAGGCAGAGGCAAACTTTACTCATCAAACACTGAGACATCGGGACACACACACACACACAGACACACACACACACAGATGCAGGCAGACTGCGACGCTCTCACCCTGTAACTCTGCTGCCCTACATTCTGCTCGCTTCATTGTCCATATTCTTATGTAATTTATGAAAATGCGATGTGGTGTTTGTGCTGCTATGTGATCCATGGCCACCTAATGTTCTCAGCCACCTGCTCGCTGTTTGGAGTTGGGGTCTTAATGCAACAGTGTGGGCGACACCGGACAGACCGAGAGCAGAACAGCCAGTGACTCATCAAGGCTTCAAAAAGTGATAAATAATTCAAAAATAAGAGGCCTTGATGTAAGGTCATTGTGGCTAATGAGCAATAGGCACATGCGATTTCTTTAGTATCTGCAAACCTTCTTTTGTTCCACTTCATGGCTTTCTGATACTGTATTTTTCCGTCTCTTTGTTCCTTAAAAGTGATGCTTTGGAGTTTGTTTTTGGGGGGTTGGCAGGCAGTGCAGCGTTTTGTGTACTGTAAGAGTTGGTTTGGCACTAGACAACAGGGTGGAAGGTTGTATAACTATTGTGACTTTTGGCTGACTCCTTTCCTTTCGAGTTCTTAGCACTGTATTGTTTTCCCTAGCTGCACTTGTTCTTTACCAGGCTATTTGCAGTCATGTATACTCGCAGACGGTTCCTTGTGATCTTAAAGTGCGCTTCCCTGGATGGAGGGCATCTAACCCAAAATGGGAATACCATTCGATACGATTTCCTGTTCTATTTCTATACTCATGGGCGTCCACTCCGTGTTTTTGAACTTAAAACCACCAAAGGGTGAGTTGAGATAAAAAAATAAAAAAAATAGTTCAAATTTTGTCATGTCATATACGGGTTGCATTGTTGAACTCTCCGTGTTAAAAGGGTACTTGATAGTTATATTATTTAAAAAAAAAAAAAGTTTTTTTGTTTGTTTCTTTCCACTTGTTTTCACTGCAGTTTAACTTTGTTTAGACTTGGTTTAACTTTGTGTTTGTATTTTACATACATTGTAACATCTTAACGATTTGGACATTAAAGACCCAAAACATAAAGTCTTAACAAAGATTAGATTTGTCAGGTTTAATCAACAGAACAACTGCTGAGGAAGTGCTTTTAAAACATATTCCACTACAGATTACTGAATACATGCCTGCAAATGAAATATGTAATGTATTACATTAGATTACCCAAATTAAGTAACGCATTCTAAATACTTTGGATTACTTTTGGAGTACTTCAAAATTGTCTTGCTGAGCTTATTTGTCTTTATTTTTCCAAAAACACATTCCTGACAGAGTCCTGGCTGTGCATCTCCTCTCACATTATCATTTGGCAGGTGCACTATACATGCACAAATTGTTGCACTTTATTTAAAAAATCTGTTTGTGTGAAATGCCCCATATGAATACTTACTGAGGTCTTCCTTGGCCCATGCTGCACCCTTCCAACAAGTTCCATGAAAATGGGACCAATAGTTTCTTCGTAATCCTGCTGACAAACAGACAAACAAACCAAACTGAATATAACCTCCTTGGTGGAGGTGATAAAGTAATTCCTTCAAGTAATCTATTTTAAAGAAGTAATTGTATTCAGAATACCACCAATTTAAACTGTAATGGAATACAGTTACTCACACTTTGTATTTTAAATACGTAATCTGAATACTTGTATTCAGATTACTCCCCAGCCGTGCACTTGTATAAATTGCATATTGGACCATGACTGATGTCCAAACTAGTTGTGATGTCTTCAAATCATGCAACTTAATCTCAGATTTAAGGTGAGCATAGAGAAACGTTTCTACTTAAACAGATGAATGTGAAAACAGCTTTCTGGTGTCAAACTCTGCACATACTGTATACATCATTCTACAGTGAAGGTCAAACATCCAAGTCAAGAACAATAAGAAAAACACATGTATTTCTAACAACAAAAAACACAGTTAACAACAGTGCTTTAATGCACATGTTTACCAGGGCTTAAGACAATTAGAAGTCATTTTTTCCGATGTTTTAATGCAACTACAGATTTATGTTGAATAGTTCAATATTATGTAGGTTTATATGTTACAAGGCTACCATGCAATGATATGCTTATTTACAGCATATTTTAATGATGACACTTAAAATTGGGTTCAGTCAATATGAATTAATTGTTTTATAAATTATTCATTTATAAGAATGGCAAAGTGTAGTCTCACCATACACAAACAGTCCGAGGCCTAAGTCCGTTATTGCTGCAAAACAAAGTCCCTAAAACAGCAACATTGAGACAGTTGCATGATCAGCACCATGGACAGCACTACACTTCAAACAAGCACAGACTACAACAGCGTGCAGCTCAGGGGACCTTTTATTCTCTCTCAGATCTATTACTCAATACTGGCAAACATACACTGAAAAAGAATCAATATTTTTAACCACCTAAAGGCTGTAAGACAGCTCAGGAAAACAACTGACACAAACATTTTACACATTTGCTTATGATATTTGTGGGTTTATAATTGAAACAGACCTACTTGGTTGATAACCTAGCTTTGTCTTGACTTATTTTTGATGCATTTTCTTATATTGATGACTTTCATATCCTGTTTATTAATTAGGAATACACTCCCTTTTTCTATTTGTTGCTGTCTATTAACAGGGGGGTTTGGAATTAATGTTGTTGTGGCCCTGAGGGAAGGGCCTCAGAGTAGCCCCAGAGCTTAAAGTAATATTTAGACACCTCCGACTGTTAACCCCATCAAATTGGTGTTTACCTCAGATCCACAAGGTGGCACCATCACATAAACAATTTCCCCAATAATATAGCATACAACCTGCAGGAAGCCACAATATAAAGTTGAGCTGTAGACTGTAGTTGATTACACAGAAAGCCTCATCATAGTGTAATGCTCCGTAGTGGACACTGAGTGGCAGCCTTACCTTCTCTATTAAGTTTCATACTTAGGACACCTGTTTCTTACCCTCAGGAGACCTTTTACTTGTACAAAAATATATTTGCTATTATATTAACTGTGTTATATCTGATTAGGATTCTTATAGAAAAACATTCACTGATTCTCTAACCTTAGGCCTATAATATTGCTATTACTTTTACTTTTACTCAGCAGTGAGTTCAGTGATGTTTTCTTAACACTTTATGCAACCTGCTTTATCACCTGTGGCATCACTATATTTTGCAGCTGCAAAGTAGGTAGCCTATATAATATTGTCTTAAAATAGCAGCTTATAGTGTTCATGAGCTATGAATACAGAGACACAACTGAAGCTACTTGTCTTTCACTAATCTGATGCTCCATTACCTGCATGAGTGTAACTTGTCACTGAGCATTTGGTGCCAATACTGACTCTCATAACATGCAAGATGAATGGTGATCAAGGAGCTGATTGATCTGTCCAGAGCATGCTGCAACCTATAGCCTATAGCAGTCTGTCACTGCCCTCTCCTCTATCTATCACTGTTGTTTACATGCACAGATCCAAAGCAAATATTTTTAGTCTGAACCTGGAGGTCACATGTTGAAACCTCACAGCATCCTTGTCAGTGTCCTCCTGCTCCCCTACTTGATCTCTCAGTGTGTGTTTCTGATCTAGACAGACATCTTCTTCAGACAGGTGAGTACTTTATATCCACCTAACCTGTCTCACACTGCTACATGAAGGTTTGCACTGAGCTCATGCTGCTTGTGACCTGTGCATTTTGTAGCAAAAATACCGATTAGATACATCTCCTTTAAAGGAATCAACAAAACAGGTTCTAAAAGGAGAATGATATCACAGTGGACAATACAGCAACAGCAGCATGGCTGGGCAGCGTGTCAGTTTGCGTTGCAATTATCACATTATGACTGAAATTGGGAGTAGACTCTCGCTCTTCCCGAGTTAATTAAAACGCCCCCCTGATTGGACGGGCAGATAATCCCGGCGGGCCTCGTGCTCCTACTAACTTGCGAGCAGGGCAGAGCGCGAGTCACAATCTGCCCAAGGCGAGGGAGGGCACGAAAGACGCGCGAGAGAGGAAACCGACCGTGCAGAGAGAGGGGGGACACGAGCGCTCCGATCTCACCGAGCAGCACAATTAGAGAAGTGTTGTTGAACGTGGGCTATGCGCGCAACAAGGGGGGAGCGCAGTGTACAGAGGAGGTGAACGCTCAGCTTCAGATTCACAGCCTCCTTCTTGAAGAGTCACTGCACTGACAGAGGGGAAGAAAAGGAGTGTGAGGCACGAGAGGAACTCCTAGAAAACTGCAACTCTTGGAGAGAACTACGTGAGTACAGCATACAGTTTTCAAAAGATAAAGCTAGAGGAAGAGTAGACTTTTGCTGGTCAGAATCTGCTCTGGAAGAGAAAATGAATGTCAGCGAAGAGAACCTGCTCAAGTCCATCAGCAACGACGCGCTCCTCGACCTGACGCAGCGCTACGGCCAATCAGCCTTCGGGTTCGGACCTGCCCACGGTGCCGGGAGTCCCGGTCGGTTCCCGCTCACACCGGCCACCGACTTCCTCTCCGGGCAGACCGCGAAGTCCAACGAGAGCGGCGGGGAGCACACGAGCGACGACGAGGACGGCTTCGATTCTCTGGAGTCCCGGAAGAGAGGCTCGTCATTTGGGGACGACAAGCCCGGGGGGGCGCTCGCCAAAAAGTCCAAAGAGCAGCGGTCCCTGCGGCTCAGCATCAACGCCCGGGAGAGGAGGAGGATGCATGATCTGAACGACGCACTGGACGGCCTGCGCGCCGTTATCCCCTACGCCCACAGCCCCTCGGTGAGAAAACTCTCCAAAATAGCCACTCTCCTCCTGGCCAAGAACTATATCCTCATGCAGGCTCAGGCTCTGGAGGAGATGAGGCGGCTGGTGGCGTATCTGAACCAGGGACAGACCATAACTTCACCTATCCCCACCGCCCTGGCGCCCTTTGGACAGGCTGCCGTCTACCCATTCTCGGGCTCTGCGCTCGCCACCTGTGCCGAAAAGTGCACCACTTATTCCGGGACACCGTCGAGTCTGTTCAAACACTGCAACGACAAGCCTTGATTTGGTTTTAATTCTCTTTTCCTGAACTTTTACCTTTACTGCACCCGTGTCGGTCTCTCTCTCCCATTCTAGTTATTGTTTAAATCATTCTGTGGAAAATAAAACAAGTTTAGTCTAATGCATAATCTTAAAATATGGTTAAGTAATTATACTGCAACGTTTCATCCAGATTTAACAAACGCTTCATAGAAAATTAACAGTTTGGGCCTTCTTATAAGATAACTTTACAGACACGACAGGCCATGTCCAAATTATGAGTTTGGGTATTTTTTTTAGGAGGATTAAGTTGTCAGCTCTTATTTGTAATCTATGCAACATTCAACAACAACATGAAAAGTAAAAATCCGACCTAATCTCGACCTTTAGATTTAATATGAAAGGACTTCCCTGGACTGACTGTATATGTGGAGGAACAACTGTGATGTTGGCTGATATATTTTCTGAAACGATGTGTTGACAAGTTTGTTTTTTATTTATTATTTTAAGTTATTGCACATCTCACATGATTGTACTGTACAACTGTGAAAAAAAATCACTTTGCTCCAAGCCCGGCTATACTAATGGTTATATAACTGCAGCCTATACATTGAAGAAGCGTTTTTTGGTTGTGTTGCAACATGGATTTCATATATTGTTTATATGTCTTTATAATTAAAACACATATCTATGCTTGGACCCCCGTTTTGCTTCATTTCAACAACAATTCCGCAGCTTTTTGTCACATTAGGAACACATTTAATAACATATAAAAGACAACTTTAAATGGTAGCCACAATTGCATACGACATGTATAATTTACCTTATTCAAAAATTGTTATTTCAAACATTTATTTTTGCATATTATGTTAATTATGTTGTGGACATTATATGTTTAAGACTGTCTGAAAATGAATCCACTTTGAAAGTAAAACGTAAAAAAACTGATAATACAAAAAATAAAAAAAACGGCAAAAACACGTAACTGAACTGTAAATTGGAGCCGTGGACAGAATCTAAAAATCAAGCAGTCGCCTCTCACGCTGTTAAAATGATTTCCAGTTCTCGCCCTGTGAGTGGCCCTCCTAAAATGAGTTGGCAACTTTCTTTTCTTGCATGAGAAGCCTCTGACATGAGGAGCTGGGTCTAAACGAGCGCAGAGGGGCTGGTGGGGCCCGTTTGGCACGCAGTAGGGGCGATGGCGCTGAGGGGAAGGGCGCAAAAGCCGCCCGGGGCACCCAGGACCTGTCTCTGGGTATTTGGGTGATTGCAGGCTTCCTTGGTGGGCTCTTATACTCTGGACAGCTATTAACACGATTGCAGCTCCTGTCTCCCTGCTCGACTTAATTCACTGAACGTTACAGGGACAGTTTTCTGTTGCAGGTTTTGACTTGTGAGTGGATGGATTTAGAAAAGAAGTAGATAACACAGTGTAGTGGTATCTATATTCCTGAAAACATATATGTGTTTTCTTTGTCTCTGGTTGTCTTTATTTGTCACCTTTACCTGGAAACTGACACTTTCTTGGTCTACTTTTGTTCATATTATGTTAGTCTTGGCTGATGGTGGTGCTATATTGTTGCTCTTTTTGGATGAATCATTATATTTAAATTCAGGATTTTCTTAGTGTAAATACAAATGTCTGGCTTGATAACAGTAAGAGATGCTTATAGTGTTTTTGTAACCTGTAAATTAACACCGGAGATGAGGAAATTATTTTCCAATATAATCAATAGTACTGAATTAGATTATGCTGATGTTACATTAGCTGCATTAAGTTCACAAACCAGTAAATGCCTTTTTTTCCCCCATCACACCCAGTCCACATAGTTTTGTGATTAACAGCATTAATCTTTTATAATATATTTTTTTAACATGCTAAACCAAAAGAAATCATTGCTTTAAAATCCCCTGGTGTTCTTCCTTTATCAACATATCTACTGCTGGGCAATATATTGATATTATATCAATATTGTGATATGAGACTGAATATCGTATTAGATTTTGGATATGGCACAAGTGTTGTCTTTTCCTGGCTTTAAAGGCTGCATTACATAAAGTGATGTAATTTTCTGAACTTACCAGACTGTTCTAGCTGTTCTATTATTTTCCTCTTTACCCTTAGTCATTATATCCACATTACTGATTATTATTTATAAAAAAAAGTAAATATTTTGTAAAAGCACTAATAGTCAACCCCATTGATATCGAGGTATTTGGTCAAAAATATCATGCTATTTGTCTCCATATCGCCCAGCCCTAATATCTACATTAATTTGGTATTTGTGCCTAAACTAAGCCATGCGTTTTAAAATACATTAGACCAGACACTTAGATCAGGAGAGTCATGTTAGTCAGAGTGACAAAGTGATCATCCACCCCAGTCTCTCTCTTACAATTTAGCTGCATGTCACAACAACAGGCCACCCATGGCATCTTAAATTGGCCCTCTGATGACACATGTCTTGTCTGCGGCCCCACGAGACAGTCAGGGCAGCGGGGATGAAATGTGACAAATGCTGCCGATGATGTGAGGGCTCGGGCCCTGCGCTCCATCACTCTCCGCACAGCCTAATTGCCATAAATGAGATGGTTGCCTTTTTGCATGGGCGTCTGGGTGGTCACTTTCCCTCCCCATAGGCCTGTAATGTCGAGCTGCTGAGATATATGTTTTATTGTGTCACCTTATTATCTTAATGGCCATCAGAGTGCATGGTGGCACTGTGTCATTTGGCGTGTATAAGCTGAACATTAGGACAGATTTGTGATTTTGCTGGTCATGTGGCAGTGTTTCCTGACCCTTTAGCCCACCAATCATCTTCATCTCTCCTGTAATGAGATAATTATGTAGTTTAGCGACGTGTAAGCTACATTTTCTTTGTGTATTTTGCTTTTTCATAGATAACTCATGCAGAGTATTAAACCAATATCATTAAATAAGTGGTATAGCCTAGTCTATCTATGTTACTGTGTGTAACATGTGTGATGAGTGCTCATTTGATTTGATGATAGAGAGAGCTACCTTTTCATTTTAATTTTTTTTTTTCTTAAGGAATACATAATGTATGTCTCTATCACATTTTCATTCAGCAGATAAATATAATCTGGTGTTTTGATGAATGAAACTGGTCAGAAACTCAATTAATTGTGTTTCGACCAAGCAGAAATACAGCATACAGACTAAAACAAACATACAAGGGGATGCTTTTTAGCAATACAATTTGAATTGTACAAACACATTCATTTTTGGATGCAACACAAAGCAAACAGATCAATGCCTCGATATGCCCTGGGCATGCCCCTGCAGAAAGTCTGCCATGTGTGTCAAGATGCGAAAAAACCCCAAAATACCAAGTAAGCCTCTCTGAAACACTTCGCTGCGATAATTCAAAACGTCTTGAAAATTATGACTGAAAAAAAACTGCAGTACAATTTGAAGAGAAAGACAATTATGCTCACTTAAAATATTTAATGCAAATATCTCTGTGGCATCTAATTAATTTGTTGTACTAAGACACATTTTGACCTGTATCGTCACTGCCCGCTCCTCACAAAAACACATTTTCAACCAGGTGGAGTATTACAGATGAGCATAATTTCATCTGTAATTATAAAGTCATATTATAGTCACATTGTTGCTGACATTTGTTCCATGCACGGTGTAATAATCCATGTAGTTCAAACTGTTTAACCTCCTGTTTAGCATTTATATACACTACAGTTTAAAGATGTTTAATGAATGGTTTCTAACACACTAAAATGTAGTTATGAGCAGCTATAAAGACATTTGTGAGAATCAGTAATGTGCGATATTTGTAAATAATTCCAACTTCTCCTTTACATGGACATATTTTACATTATTACAACTGTGTTCTACTATATTGCCATTCATTATCTTTGATACACCTGCCCAGAGCAGGAGTTGTAGTTGTTGATAAATAAAATAATAAATGCTTCAATTATATTACAGTGTGTGATAAACCATCCAATAAATGCGTATACACTATGAAGGCTAAACAGGAGTGTTGGAGAGTTATTCTTCTAGACTCAAATACAGATAGGATAAAAATCAATTATATATAGTAACATTATAATGAAAATCTTGCTGCTTATTCTTACCTATTGTCTGTTGTTGACAGTGTCTTTATGCAGACAAACATACAACACTACAGCCAGTGCACTCTCACTCTCCCGACAGCCCAGTGTGGTGCAGGAGTACGGACAGACTGTGTGATGTCTGTAAACATTTGTGTTTGCTCTCAGTGGGATAGAAAGGGAGTGATTTCATTAGCATGGCTCGGAGCTTTGAGGTATGTTTGTGTGGTTTTCTCCAACCCGATGGTATAGTACTAAAACCATATGCCCTTAAGTGCGTACCTCTGCCTAATGCATCTGACAGCGCTGTTTTCTCTAATTAAGTTCTCTCTATGTGCAAGCTCATGTGTCTGATGCACATTGTAGCACTTCATCACACACACACACACACACACACACACACACACACACACACACAGGCCTGTTGTTACAACAGGGGCCTTGAAGGAAAATGAACATACTTCAGCTCTGATTATACTTACAGTGGGTGATAAAGGGTTTTTTATAAAACATTAGATTTTTCTCTTTTTAAATTTTTTTTTTTATTAATATGTGCTCACAAGAAACATTGTTGTGGCTTTAGAGGCCAAGTGACAGAAGATTTGTTTCAGGCAGGTTCATGACGGGGGGGGGGGGGGGGGGGGGGGGGGGGGG
>JAOVVB010233848.1:0-10063 GCA_028570985.1 Heterobranchus longifilis | reverse complement strand
GCATTTGGTGTTGGTGATGATATTAACAGTAGTAGTCCACAGCGGCAGGCCACCATGGCTTACAAGTCCATCTGTATCAAGACTGTCAGATATTGTTGCAAGGTGCTATACTCAAAATACTGACAAAAAATTCAGTCCTGACTGGGATTACCTCCACACGGCTCTCACCAGTGTTCGATTGATATTCAGAGCGACGTCACCCCAATAAAGCTATAAGTGAGCGGCGCAATCCTGGCGTCTGACGTCGTCTGCTCCCGGCTAATGCAGAAATGGGCAAAGAGGTGGAGCGTGGATGGAGCTGAGGCGGGCCGAATGAAGCCTGACTCGACGAGGGCTTGAAGCTACCAAGCTAGCGAAAGCTAACAAGCTAGGAAGTTAGGTAGCTGTTAGCGGCTGTTATCAACTCAAATTCAGGCAATGCAAACCGCAGCGCAGGGATTTGAGATGCTACAGAGCGGCTAATTATGTGGAAAACACTGTACTTAAAACATGTCTAATGGACAATTTAATGCAAATCAATTAGCCTGAATTGAATTTAGATCACACCAATGCAATGAGATAATAATAACGATAATAATCTTTAGATTATAATTCCCCACACCGTAGTGCACCTATAGTTTTAACACTGATAAAAGTCCGCAGGGGACTGACATGTATGTGAAACGTTGCTATCGACAGAGCTGTGCAAGATTATTATCTTGAATATGACTGTTAAGAAATAACATACAAATAAAATAACAGCACTAGAATTTCACTCTGCCACTCTATAGATCACCACTGTTTTTTTTGGTTGGTGAGTGAAGCAAATCTAGCAGCCGCTTGCATATTTTACCAACGTTTGGCTGGTGGCTGGTGCTAATTTCCAAGCCTGATTTCACCCACCGAAAAAAGAGGAGCACAGACTTCCTGTGAATGGTCCTATAGTCCAA
Organism: Heterobranchus longifilis; assembly: GCA_028570985.1. NCBI lineage: Eukaryota > Metazoa > Chordata > Actinopteri > Siluriformes > Clariidae > Heterobranchus > Heterobranchus longifilis. The sequence goes on along the minus strand of JAOVVB010233848.1, from coordinate 9,134 downwards.
GCCATATTATTTGTCCAATATTTGCATGAACAATTCCACAAAAGGCACCAACATATGCATCAACATCACAAATGACCATGCTGTCAAGTCCAGTGACTGGGATTAGTTTGAGATGTGTCTGTGTTATACATCCATGTGTTGGTGTCAGAGCCAGCAGAGCCGACAGCTAGCGGCTACCGTTAGTCACCTGCGACTGCAGCCACCTGCCACGCCCTTAATTATACAGAACTTTAAGCCCTAATAAAAATGTAAGCGAGTGACCAAAACCATTTTTTGTACTAGGCTGTAAACATGTTTATTTCTGCTGTAAAGTTGGCATTTTAACATGGAGCCCTATGGAGAGTTGGCCACTCAGACTGCAGTTTTTGGTGTTGGCTTCAGTTCTCAGACCCGGAGGTTGCAGATTGCTTTCACCTCTGATGTGACAAGCAAACATGGATGTGGCTGAGCTTTAATGGCGGTGCCTAGCACTGCCAATAGTGTCGCTCTGCACTGCACACTACCCCGGGGTAGACTGGTGCACATACAGAGGTCATAACAGTGCTAGCAGCTACAGTGCAAACAGGGCATTAGTTAGCTCCATGGTTAGCTCACACTCACCGGGGCGACACAGAGGGAGTGTGACTGCATTACTCCATATCTTTACATAGCAAATATTTCTTTGCTGCTATATTAGCCTATTTTATGCACTAACCGGAAATGACAATTGCAACATCTTCTTAATAGTTAATTGCAATAGTTAATTTTGCCTGCCAAAATATCTGCCGGCTTGTTTTCTCACTATACGACTACAATATATTTGTACTCAGTTAAAAAAAGACACATGTATAACTTACCGTTATACATGCATGTAACATTTAACCTCTTTTATCTCACAAAACATCTGGGGGCATCTGGACACAGAGCCAGACTCTGGCACTTTTGATTATTAAAAACAAGTGAAATTTGGACAACATAGGCCTACTGTAAATCAATAATATTTGGGTGAAAATCAGATTTTTAAATATGCAGCACAAACACTCTGTACAGACTTTTCATCTTCATTGTTTCTTTAAAACTTCTCACTCAGCTGCTAATTTGCATTTCTCCCCATTTACTGAGCTGTCATCTTTCCAAGAGGGCCTGTCTTGCTGCAGGAATCATAACTATTGGGTGTGAGTGGACATAAAAGGTGAAAATCAGTTGAAATTGATATGCTGCTTTTTAAAAGTTTTCTGGGTAAAATTGCTAAACACAAACTAAACGCATGTGCAAAAACCCAAATCCAAAGGGAAGGACATCAAAGTGTTCTCCCTTTGTAGATTGTAGCCCTGCTCAATTCATTTCTGCTTCATTGCTTTTTTCATGTAAAAATACAACAACACACAATGTGTGAACAACATAGTTGGTAAAACAGGCAGTGAGCTGCAGGTGGAGACACTTACTGTAGACAGACAGCAACACAAGCTTTGGAAATGAAGTAAAGGCTTATTGCCTAAACAATAAAGTTTATGTAATCGGCTAATTATTTGCAACAGCTTATGTTTAGGCACTAACAGCACTTGGTTAAGGTTAGGAGAAATTCATATAGAAGCCAAAAGACCAAAAGTAAATAAAACCACAAGCTTTTTTCCCCACCCTCCCTATGTAATGTGTGATGCCGATAGCCCAATATTTTGAAATCCCAATTGTCCTGTTGGCCCAAAAGCTCATTAGTCTGACCCCGAAAACAAAAGCCCACTGCTCCAAAAATACACACTCTCCCTTAATATACGAGTGTACTTTGATGTACAAGTGATCATTTGAATCCAAACCGTGATCTTTTCCTAATCCTAACCTATTTTTGTGTGCCTATACCTAACCAGGCCTTAACCACAGCATTGTCACACAATAAAACACAATTATTTTTAAGAAGCACGTCAACATACAGGATATTAAGGGAAAAAGACGACAGAGGTAATCGGAACACCTAAAGCCACATTTATGCTTAACGTTAGATACGTATACAGATACGTACAGAGCCTTCTGTCCGTACTCTGTTCATTTCATCCGTATCTCTGCACGTTCTCTGAAAGCTTACGGATATGAACTTAACGGAGCAGTACCACTGGAAATCGTGGGGGCAGTGTAGCGCAAGACAGTGTAAAGACACGACCATAGAACACGAGGAACAAATGTACATACAATGGAGGAACAGAATGGCGATGTATTTAATAAATGTTTTAATATAGAAATGTTTTTATATTGATGTATTTAATGGCCTCACAGACCACCGTCGTCTACAAGTGACAGTAACATCGCTTGAAATGAACGTATCAATTTCTGCACGTAAAGGGAGCATAAATGAGCCTTACCCATAAATAACATGTAAGTGCACCATGAGGCTATAGGTAAGTCCAACTCATGTGATCCAAATAATTCCAATAAATTAAAGTGCCTTTATTGAAATAAAGTAGATGTAATAACTCTAACAAGAATTCAGATCAAATTTTTGTTGAATAAAAATCCAGTTTCAAATCATATTTTAGGTATTTAACCTTTCAAAACAAACATTTCCACTGTCGTGCAGTAAAAAAAATAACATCTGGCTCTGCTGCTTGCTGCACACAGAATATAACATGCAGTCTGACAGAACCTTTCCTCTATATCTACCTATCTGCAGTGCTATAAAATTAATTAATAAACAATAATAATAATAATAATACATTTTATTTGTATTGCACTTTACATTCACAAGCAAATCTCAAAGTGCTGCAGGTTAAAAAGGAAAGTGCAGATGATTAAAAGCAACATGGTACAAAACTAGGGCATTAAAAACAACATGGCACATGAAATAATAAAAACAAAGTATACTATGCTTAAATAATTTACCCCTCTAATGTATTTGCAAAAAATTTAACTAAATTAAATTATATTTACATATTTACATAACCACAAAAACAAACAGTTTTTCGGCTCAACAATATCACAGAGTTCTGCTAAAGTCAGCGTCATGTTTCAGTGTGTGGGGATAAATCCTCCGGGAAATCTGCCCAGAGCCCAGAAACACGGGGTGGAGCGGGAGCTGAGGCGTCGCTCCAACTTTGTAAAACATCCGCTCTGCGCTCCATCCAAAATCCTGGCGCTCTGGCGGGCAGGTAACGGACGCACGGAGGACGCACAGCTGTTCCATTCTGGAAAAGTGGCTGCATGTGTCCACACAACAATGCACGCAGCAAAGACCGCCGCTCTCCACGGACGCAGAACGTATACATGTCCGGGCCTCCTGGAACGGTAAACTGCTTGTCGGTTAACGATTAAAGATCAATTAACGACGGTCGGCTATCGGTCAGAGAAAAAAAGAAAATTGACAAGTGTGTCACTCAGTAGCAACAACATGTTTTTCTTTACAAAATGTAATTGGCAAATCAGCAGTAGAAAAAATATATATATATTAGGTGATAGGGTTGTATTTCTGCAGACCAAAGCTATGGACTTATGGAAACTGATAAAGAAAACATAAAATGTGTTGAATATCGACTCTTTCACACAGCACGCGCTTAAACACCACCCAACTGAATTATACTGCTGTGCTTTGTGGTACAGTATTACTCCTGCCCTCCATCTTTCTGACACTGTCCATCTCTTCCTTCACATAATTCACTTCATCTCTCTACTTCTATTTTTTTTTTGTTGCCTGATTATTTTCCTTTTCTGTGCTTCATTCCTTGGACCGTGTAATTTTTTATCCTTTCTCTCCATCCCTCTTCTTTCTATTCTCTCTTCCTTTTTGTCTCTTTCTTTGCGCCCCCCCCCCCTCTCACTGTCTATGCTAAGTATTGGTAATTACATTATCATGCGCTACCCTATGAAATATAGTTTCAGTGACACCAAGTGTGTGTGTATGAGTGTGTGTGTGGAGGTGATGATGGAGAGGCTGTCTGCGTTTTTAATAAGCACAACACTGCAACGCCCCACACGCTAACTGCCTTAGCATCGAACTTCACACACACACATAAGTACACATACATAAACACACACAGAGGCATCTGCCAAGACTAGGCTCAAACTTGCAGGGAATTTATGTACAAATAATTACTTTTTAATAGCCAGTAATGTGATTTCCTGCCAAAGAAATATTCAAATGCATCTCAGGCAGTCCAGTATATTATCTGCCTGGAGCTACGGATGCGACTTAGGGGAGACGGCACAGGAAAGACAGATTATTGTTTGTGTGATAATAATTATTTTACCCTTGTCATCTGCAGAGGAAAATGGGAGATAATGCCTTTGTCTCTCTGTCTCCTTCCTTCACTTTCTTTTCTCTTTTTTGTTCTTGTTCTTTCACCTTCTCAGTCAAGATCACGGTAACCTGAACTTTTCTCTCAGCGCGGAGGGCAAAACACAGACTTTTGACTTTTTGTACCAACACATTCTCACACCCGACCCAGGCTCTCGGTATCCCTGTAGCATCAGTTCTGGACGTGTCTGGTTCCCATCATTACATGCACAGTGTCTTTTCAAAATAAACTTATCGCAGCGCACCTACGCACATGGTTAAGTTGTGGGTGGTTTGGAAGGTTAATTAACTTCTGTTACGGAGGCCAGTTTACAACTATAACAGACCACACAGACTTTGAGAATATTACACAGCAGTCAGCCAAACATCTGGCTCAGTAGTTGGCAATACCATGGATGTAGTTGTAATTAGTGTGGCATTAAGTAAAAGGTATTGACGAATGAACACGAGTAGTTTGTTTTGAGTGATTTCATTTACTTACTTGTGCCGAGCAAATGAAGCCGCAATCGAAAAGTCCATAAATATTTTAATTCACTGACAGAAACCAAAGGCTACGGGCAACATTTAAGGTGGAATGTTTGACCACTCCATTAGTTTTTATTGGCTGTCTTGCATGACATACGCTTTAGTGACGATTGGATCTTCAAACACTTAATTTTTTAAAATGTATTTCAACCAGATAATGCAAACTGCGAATATTCTATTTCCTCACTTGGAGAAATAAAAAGGTGGTGGAGCGTTACATGCCTCCGCTCGTTACATGCATACAGTGTCTTTTCAAAATAAACTTCCAACATAGGTGTATTTAGGCTGGCTGCAGTATAGGTCATAAACCCCGCCTCCTCCATGTTAGTGGGACATGAGCCAAACTAAAAACTCAAAGTACACATTCAATTTTTCCGAAAGATGGTTTCTGTCATTTTAAGTAGTTTTTATCATGTTGATGTATGTTCAAGTTGTTTTTTTCTGATAAGTTTTGTTTTAATTAGTTATTTGATGCTATAAAAATGGGGTGAAACTTCATGATTGACAGCTGTTATTGACTCGTGATTGGTCAGGCGGTGTAGGACTTTGATTCTGCCCGATCACTACTGCACAGACCCTGGCTCCAAAATTACAACATGGCGGCAGCCGTATCCGGGATATTTTGGCTTCACTTTTGTACAGTGGGAGGAAGTGGAGACGGGTCATCCATTTTTATAGCTGGTTTGAACAGGTAATGTGAGTCTGGTCGGTGTTTGCCAATATTTGTTTCTGTGTAACGCAGTTACAACATTTGTAGATGCATCTCAAATATATCTTATAGCTGCTGCAATATGTCACACATTTGATGATTTTTTTGTCTCTACAGTTGGGATTCATTGGAATATAGGTTTTCTATTACCAAAAAAATGACATTTTTGGATATTGCCTACATTGCTAGATTATTATTACTATTATTCATAGGTATCTGTTTGTAGTTTGGATTCAGTGAGTTGCTGTGCCAGTTTGTGTTGCATTTGTAAAACTAATTTGGTGTAATTGTAGTTGCAATGGGGCTATTTCCTTTGTTTACCTTTTGCCAGTAACAATATTTGTTTGTGCAGTCGTGAGTGTTGTGTTTGGGACAATGGATGCAATACATTCAGAGTTACTTTGTCAACTTAATTCAATATCTCTGATTCACAGCTGATGCATATTTAATCTTTATTGAGTGTTAATAAAGTGTGGATACAAATATTTCAGGGAAGAGTGGTGTATGGAATTTGTGAAATGGTGTAGTCTACCACACTGGGTTCATCAGTGTTCAGGTAGTCTGGTGGCAAATGTGAGTTGTTCTTAGGGGCACATCTGTAGCTTCAGGAAGGTTTTTTTGCGGAGCATGTGCATCCATGCTTTGTTCAAGTTCTTGGCTGAGGTGTAGCTGCCTATCACTGTTGCCAAGTGTGAGTTTGCCATGGTAACAGTGACATTTGTGGGCTGCGTGACGGGGCAGGTTTATGTTGGCAATTGGAATCTCAATCTACAAGTAAAAAGAATCCGACTCCAATGTTTCTTAGGTTTAGTTGGGTATTACAAATCATTTCCAAGGCTGTTTCTATTGGCTGAGAATGTCTCTGCTGTGCTCATCTCCTGTCTTATAGCTGCTCTGCTGTTTGACAAGTTATTCAGGCTCCAGATGAAACCTCCACAACAAAATACAGTACCATGGGGGGTCGGGCTGCACAATATCGTTTTTTTAGCATCATCAACTTGTGCAATAAACACATCGTGAAAGACTGCGACATATTGCTTTTTTAAAATTGTTCCTTTTGTGTTCAGTAAAATAATGTCAGAAAAATAACTTCCTTTCAGTTTTTTTAAAATTCAACAAGCAATTTGTTGTATTTTAGCAGAATACTGAAAGCAGCAGAAAGGCAGAACTGTGATACTGATAAACTGTTTGTTTATCACAAGTAATACCGTTATACTGTTCAACAATGTTATCACATATTTTCCTCATATCATGCAGCCTACTGTCGGGGTGTACTGGTGGCTCTGTGGCAGAGCAAGTACTCGTCACAATGCTTTCCTGTCAATCTTCAGCTGCACTATCAATACAGGCAAAAAGCCAAAAAAAGAATCTTAAAAAATAAAAAAAATACATTAACATGCTTCCATTTTACCAAAGCTTGAACAGGACGTGTACAGAAGAAACCTCACGCAGTTTAAGCCAGATTCTGTGTAGTTGTAGAAGATAAAGTAATTTGGTAACTGTTCATGTTACTTTTTAAAACTGTACTTTCACTTTTTACTCAAGTATTTTTTGGGCCAGTACTGTACTTCTAACTGCACTACATTTGCCAATCATACCTTTGTTACAACTAGAATCAGAATCAGCTTTACTACCAAGTAGTTTTCACATACAAGGATTTGTCTTGATGTAATGGTGCATAACAAAAAAAAAAAAAACAACACAAAAGATATATATTCAAGTGAAGCAAAACACTGAATTAACAACCAAAAACAAGACAAACAATGTGCACCAGCACACCGACGCAGCCGTACGCGGCGCCATCTTGCTGATATAATGTTATTTAATATGCATTCTGATACATTAACCAAAATGAGCCGTCTAAGCCGTGAGCACGCAGGAGAGCTTTAATCGGTCCCCCTTGCAGAACAAAGAGACATGCGCTTGTGGCAGATATTAATGAGCTAGGCGAATGCAAAAATTGAGAAAATCAGGTGAATACCTTTTCAATTTCAGCTTTGGTTGCTCTATTAAAACTTCACACTATGTCAGTGGTGGAAAGCAGACTGCATCGTGTTTTCACAAGCCGGCAGAAATACTTTCCCTTTCCATTAAAGGCGTACTAAAAGCAGAACAGATACACACATATAAACATTGAAGTCAGATGATCACAGGATTGATTCTGATATATTAAGAGAATCCTCTTGTTGCGTAGAGCAGAGTTTTCTTTTGTAAATTGTAAATACTGGTATGTAAATTAGCCTTTGGTCGCTCGGTCACTTTCACCTGGGAGACCGGAGTTCGAGTCTGTGTGTGTCACGCTACCGTCACATGTATTTAACACGGAACACGGATTTTAATGCCAAGTCGTTTTGTTGCCGAAACCTGACTAAGTATATTTGTAGCCTAAACCTAGAGAATTAGTCCCGTTCCACAAAGTTAATTACAACGTTAACGACGTGTCCATCACGCGACCGGGACATGTTTTTAAAACGGGACACATGTTCGTATGATACGAACTGTGGTGCAATACTTTTCATATGATATTATACAAACGGTTTATGAGAATGCGTTGTTTGGTTGGCTACAAGATAACAACAGACACAGACAACAATAGTACGCAAGGCAGCTGGAAGTCTGATATTTTAAATGCAAAGCAAAGTACATTCTATAGAAATCATCATGTACTGTGGCCGCTTCTAACATTCACAGCAGATGGAACACTTATTCCAAAAAGAGACTTGAAACTTGACTTGGACTCTAGCTCAAAGACTTGAAACTTGACTTTGATTAGATTAATGATCAAGTACTTTTATACTTTTACTTACTTACCTACTTTTTAGTAGGTTTGTACTTTTACTTGAGCAAAGATTTTCAGTACTCTACCCACAACTGTGTGCATCACATGATGCAACATCCATCTCTCTGTCTTGCCTCCTACTTTCTTTGTGTTTGTCACACACACACACACACACACACACACACACACTCACACAGACACTGGGTTCACAATGTCACAGGTAAGTGACGGCGGGTGTAATGTCTAGAATTCATTTTTTGCATTAACAGCTGACACCTCCCTTAGCAGGTTCAAGTGCCTAACACCGTGTGGATGTGTGAGAGTGTGCATGAGTGTTTGCGGCTTTTACGCTTGCGTGTGTGTGTGCGTGGATGTGCGAGGACTGGTTAATGACCTCTGGAAGGATGAGCCTGTTCAAACTGAACCTCAGGGAGTCTAACCGATTGCCGATCTCTCTGCGTGTGTGGATGTGTGTGTGTGTGTGTGTGTGCGTGGTGTTGAGCACCAGCTAACACACCGCTCTGTCTAATCCGCACGAACAAATCAGAGGTAAGTGCGCCATCGCACACGGCAACATCCAGCAGCCAACAGAGAGAGAGAGAGAGAGAAGAGGAAGCAAGAAATAACCTAATGTATGTGTGAGTGAAAGACAGAGAAATAGTCATGATGGTTCACTTATTTTGATTCTTGTTTGTCTGATTTTTTTTCTACAGCTTCTCTCATGTTTTCACTTCCTCTGTTTGGTTTCTCTAACTGTATCTCTCTTCTTTTCTCTGTGCAATATATTATCTGTGTGTGTGTGTGTGTGTGTGTGTGTGTGTGTGTGTGTGTGTGTGTATGGGTGTATGTGTGTGTGTGTATAC
>JAOVVB010233847.1:0-10063 GCA_028570985.1 Heterobranchus longifilis | reverse complement strand
ATGTAACGTGATTAAAACTTAACTCGTCCGTGAACATTATTTCTGCCTGAGTCACGTTAGATAGATATTAATCGGCAATGGTGGTTGTTTAACATTGATCCCATGCTACTTCAAGACATCTTTAAAAAAAAAATTCGGACCCTATTCTTATGTTAGATTATTTGCGAGCACTCTAATAATTTAATGCAAGTACTCAAATATGAAAATCCCTTAAAATACCCATCCCTAGTTCAAACTAATGTGCTTTTTGAAATGATGCCTTTACAAAAGAGAGAACTACCTTAACGTATGTTGCAGTTATCATAGTTCTGTGTCAAAACACCTCTATTGAAAAAGAAAGGTCCAGTGGAATATACACTTTCTAAGCTATACATTTCCAGCTTATCCCCAAATCACACCTGTAAAACGATGCACACAGACATCACACCGACATAAATAGGGCACAACCATCTGATGTTTAAATACAAAGAGGAGCTCCCTCTCCTTGGTGCTTCCTCTCTCTCTCTCTCTCTCTCTGTGTGTCTCTGTGTCTCTCTCTCTTTCTCTCTGTATCTCTCTCTCTCTCTGTGTCCCATGTGGCTGTTGAAAGCTTCAGTGGAGGCTGCAGTCGTAACGTGCCAAGCTGCGTCTCGGAGTTGTCTGCAGGATCTGCTGCCTGAGAGGCGTCAGTGACAAGGGCCCTGATTGATGGCGTGGTAAACAAATGTCAGGGGAGTCTGCCAACTTCAGCTGCCTTAGCGCTGGTCGGGATGCATGGAGGATAAAAAGACGGAAGAGGGGAGATTAATTTGGAGGGAGGGCTCGGATTGTGAATGTATATATATATATGTCAGAAAGTTCTCGATAACAAGCGCGTCAAAAGACAGAGGGGAAGGCTTCTGTCGAGACGGAGGGTTTATCTTAATATGAAAAGTGAATCTCTCTATTGGTTCGAGGATTTGTCTCTTTGAGATCTTCAAACAATAGATCCTCCGAAACAAAGCTCAGAGTGTAACAATGAAAACAGCAGGCACGGAGGGAAGTTAAACTAGCAGGAGATGCAACAGAGTGACAGTCTTGATAATTAATAACAACTGGGGAGTCGAACAGCTATGGCTAACTCCCCGCTCACTCCTCCTGACGCCCATCAGGGTTTAAAGGTGTAGAGTCTAATGAGTGAGACGGGCAATAAAACTGTCACACGGCACCCTTTGTATGGATACTGACAGGCTTAATATCTTAAATCAATACCGACAAAGGACTCCTGACAGATAAGATCAAGCTAATTTCAGGCTGCAGGGGCAAATTATTAAGCTGTCAATAGCACCAGAGGTGAGCTGGTGCAGGAAAGAGACGGGGATTTAGCAATTATCTCCGGCAAAACCGACAGTTTCATCTGCACGTTTGTCGTTTTGCAGATGATAAATGCGTTTCATTACAGGAGTTCCACTGCGGTGAGGAATAAGTGAAGGCTTCGACAGGAAAATGATTCCCCGTGGAGTTTCACAAATAATAAAATCACACCGTCTAAATAAAGCCTTCTTTCTGACTGACAGATCACTTGGGAATCAGCTTCCTGTTTCTTTGCTTTAGGCTCAGCTCTCTTTCTCCTCCCCACCTCTTTTTAATATTCCTTGTCATCCCTGCACAGTTTTGTTCTCAGCTTGTTTCACTCCACCTACCTTGAGCTTAATAGCTGCCGCGAGCACCTTTCTATCAAGTCCGTTATTGGTTAATTACTCGATTTTTGTGTCCTGATGGCCACTTCTCTCAAACAAAATGAAGAGAGACAAGGTGCGAGGCCAGGAGCAATTTAGATGTAAATTTCCACCCAACATACAATCTCAGCCCAAGGTGATGCCTTTAAATTATTACCTACTTTCAATCAATACTCTGAAATGGCAGGGCAAGACAATTCAACATGCAGAACAGCTGCCGTTTTCACGAGTGTCAAGGTCTTTGAACGGCTTTTTAAAAACGCATTGATCGCCCCTTCGGTTTTGTCACAGCCTTATCTGGCGATCCTTTCGCTGCTGCTTCTCTGTCATGAAATGAAGTTTGTGTTGAAATGCCAAGGGTGAAATCTCCAGCAGGGGCTCAAACAGCCCTGTGTACACACACAGAGAGAGAGAGGAGTCCCTCTCACATCACGTCTTTAACAAGCTCAGGGACTCCAAGCCAGGGGAACGGGGGCAGACACAAATACACTGTGTCTCTCGGTTTCCCAGCACCAATTAGAAAGCTATCACTATGCAAGTTTAATGATGGGGACCATGGGGGAAAAACAAGTTGTATTAAGATATAGAATATGTTAAAAGCCATTCATTATGAGCATAAATTATACATCAACTACCAGTGTTGAGTGGAAGCATGTGGGACTAACTTGGCTTCCTCTCCAGGGCAAAATAAGCCAGTGTCACTTTGTAGAGACAATAAATGAAATGAAGATAACGCAATTTACAACCAACCTAAGGAATAATATCATTAGCTACTGGGGATGACAATTGTTTTAAGTATTTTTAGTGCTTTGCTGACTGCTCTACTTTAAATCGTTTGATGAAGCAATAATTTGAAAGCTGGAAGCATGAATGTGAAAGAGCTCTGTGTTTCTTTTTTAAGTGTACACAAAACAATGAGGCAGCAAACACAAGTGCCCTTCATTAAAGAGGGATGGTTCAAAAACTGAATAAACAAATTGGTGCTTCATTAGACAAAAAGACCTCGCGCTTTCAGGTCAGTCTGATCCACCTATTATTAGTCGTGTCTGGTGTCATTTAAACAGCGTTCTTTGTTGCTGAGTTTTTTAATGATAAACAACGAGCCCAGGTGACCACCTGACCCTGCAGCTAATTACTGAGAGATCCACATCTCCTGGACCCTTTTTTTGGCATCCTGCTTCGCAAAATCAAACGACATGAAACTACAAATGTTTCAGCTCAGAGGAGGAAAAAAAGGGAGGAAAGAAAACATCAACACTTTAGAATAAGGTACACAAGATTTTGAGTCGTTACTAGGCATGGGATGATATGAAAATTTCATGTCACGATTATCCTGGACACAATAATTGTGATTCACGATATTATCCCGATAATCAAGAAGATATGCTTAAAAACGGCACAAAAACACACTGGAATCACTTTACCTTACATTTTGCTTTGTGACTTTTTTCTCGAAACATTACGACTTTTTTCTCAAAACATTTAATCTTTTTTCAAATAAAATTGCGACTTTTTTCTCAAAACATTACAACTTTTTTCTCATAAAATTGTGACTTTTTTCTCAAAACATTACAAATCTTTTCTCATCAAATTGTGAGCGTTTTTCTCAGAACATTACAACTTTTTTCTTGAAACATTACGACTTTAACATAAACAAATATTTGTATTGCGTCACAGACGGGACACGGTAGTAAACTGCAGTCAATTTGTGAGGATATTCACGATTATCCCGATAATGTAAATTCACCACGATCAACTTATTGTGAGTGTTTTTTATTGCGATCCATGATAAAAATCGATTATTGTTCCAGTAGTTACCAGGGAACTAATGAACCATTAGTTAATGAGTAACTCCTAATCACATTTTATATATAGTAGCTAATGATTAGTTCATGATTAATTAATTGAGAAACGAGAGAGGAATGAATTAGGAACGACTTGATGATTGATGACTCAATAGTAAGTACTTCCCTAATAATTCCTAGAGGACTTTATTAGATAATGATGAGTTACTAGAGAAAAGCACAAATGACACAAAAAGGGAAAGTAATCATAAAATTATGATGAGGGACTACTTAGTAAATACTCAGTATTACGCATCACTTTACTTGGAAGGGGACACAAAAAAACGCAACTAATGTCCTTCTAGGTTTTTTTTTAATCCTACAAGCAATTTGCTGTATTTTAGCAGTATACTGAAAGCTAGAGCTGCAGGATATGAGGAAAATATGCGATAATGTATTACTTGGGATAAATAAACATTTTATCAGCTGTGCATTTCTGCTGCTTTCAGTGTACTACTAAAATACAACAAATTGCTTGTTGAATTTTAAAAAAAGGAAGTTATTTCTGACATTTTATTGAACAAATTGAACACTGAACTGAACACAAAAGGCAAAAGAATGATAGTTACATTTTAAAGAGCAGTTTTCTATGGATACTCTCTTTCAACTAACTCAAAAAATCCCTGAGTGTCTTTCACAATGTGTCAGAGTCTTTGTGTTTATTGTGAAAGTTGACATTGCGATGACAATAAAAAAAACAATGTATTGTGCATCCCTATATCACATTCATACAGGGTTAGTAGTATAGAGCTGTTGTTTATTTTTTATTTTATTTTTTACGCACCGGTATCGGATCGGTACTCCGTATCGGAATCAGTATCAGGAAGGACATAACGGTATCGGAACATCTCTACTTTTTTCATGCTGAATTATTTATTTCCAAGAAACTTACGAGCACATCTCTGGTAAACACAAGATTTAAAATGGTGCTTTTGCATGATTCTTTCAACTAATCGATTAGTCGATAAATTCCTATGACTGTCAGTCGACTGAGAATTTCTTTAATCCAGGACAGCCCTATCCTCCTTTGCAGGACCGCTGTTCAGGATTTAGTGTTGAAATAAGGAGCAGCTGTCAGCTCAGCCTCCAGCAAACTCGACTATTCTTCCATTTAGAGAGAATCTGATGCTCCTCTCATGAATCAGGTCAGCTGCTGCTGTCAGGGATCCACCACATCCTCCGCTCAGACCACAGCTGACACTGATGGAGCTGCTTTCACACTCATGTCCTGGGGTAAGTGCTGGGCGCTGCTCAGGCGCCTCTCTCTCTCTCGCACATGTACACGACTACGCGCTGGAGTGAGCTGACACCCAGCCTCCATTTCACCTTCAGACACTACAAACACCCACAGCAGCAGCCACAACAAAGACATGAGGGGTATACTCCTGCAGCACATCTACACTGTAATGTTGTTTCTCTACACTTCTTTTGAATCATGTTGGCGGAAAGCAAAACTTACGCTTTTGTATTTTGGTGTTTTGCCCCCTGGCACCACATGCAGCATTATTAGAATTCTGCTCTGCCTTCCTGCGGACATCTCTGTGAGTCAGCCACCTCCTCCACACGATACACCGTATCAATACAGGCTACTTCACGGCTCCCCGTCTCTCACACACACACACACACACACACACACACAGAAAGTGATACTTTCCTCAGTTACATAGACTGTAAAAAATAATGGTCTGAAGAGTGAGGCCAATGCAGAAGTGCCTTAAAACATGCATTCTAAACGTGCGTCCTATGGCCAGCAGGGGGCGATACCATCGGTTGCAAAAAGCCCCCCGGTCAATACAAGTCTATGGGAAAATGAGCCTACTTCTCACTTGATTTATTAGTAAACAGTTTCATACTGAGTTTATGGTCTCAGTCGCCAGTTTCAAGTCTTCTTCAATACAGCATGATGTTGATTTTGTAAATTATGGTCACATTAAGAAGAAAATAGACGATAAAGCAGGGGATGCTTTGGGGCGTGGCTACCATGGCTACCGTTTAATTGACAGGCTGCCATGTTAGCGACACGATAGAGGCTTAGCAATGCTAACCATGGCCCTGTGTACATTTAAATAGACATAACTTTGCTTTGGGTGTTGTCTGTGGAGTTTTTTTGCATTTACAAAATTTTTAGCAAATAAATTCCTGGATTGTATTTTTTATTTTTGCATCTTCGTCTTACAACTTTGACCCTTTCACAGTGTGTTTTCACTTCATAGAATTTTATTCTAACACTTTGGTCGCTGAAAAATGTCTTGTTCACCGCTAGTGCTTGCATAACTAGCAAGAGCTAGCGGTAGCTGCTAACTTGAGGGAAAGTTTGCTGATTTTCAACCACCTCGTGTCACTGCAGTGACAGGCATGAGCATCCGGAGCTTCCTGCTCCCCCCGCTGTTAAAAATCCACCGGAGGATTCGCGTTAGCCGGTTGGAAATTTGCAAACTTTCCCTCATTACGAAAATGAGAAATAATTATAAATAATTAATATTTCACATCAAAACTATTTATACTGGCAGCAATGCGAATTTGTGTAAAAGGTTCGCAATTTCGGGACACATAACCCAGAGCAGCGTCTGTCTGTCTGTCTGTCTGTCTGTCTGTCTGTCTGTCTGTCTGAGTTTAACTTTAAGCTACTGTAAGATAATATGAGTTTCCTTTCAGCAAAATGCTCAGTGAATTGGAGTTCCCTCTGATAAGCAGTTACGTGATATATATGTCTAGGACTTTTATTGTGAAAGGTAAGAAGGAAAGAGTGGATCTGCTATGTGCTGCCTTTAGGTTGAAAGGAGTAATAAAATTTACCGTCCTGGTTTGGACCATAGACTGTAAATAGGAGCCTCTGTGTTGTTGTTTTATAATCCTCATCAGCAAACAACACAACGTGATTGGTTGATGACTTTATTCGCGGTGTGAAAGCTCAGAAAAATGTCTAAAAAATGATGTCGCTTTTTTGCCGTGTAATCTTCGTGTTCTGTGTGTAAGTACTCATAAGAAAAACAACACTCAGAAAAAATATATTGACATGCAAATTAATTGCACAAAAAATATGCGCCCGGTCTGTAAAGACCTTTACTCTGTCCATTCTTTATTATGCAGTTTATGGATACACCGTATCAATACAGCCTACTTTACGGCTCCCCGTCTCTCTCTCTCACACACACACACACACACACACACACACACACACACACATAAAGTGATACTTTCTTCAGTTAAATCACAGCAGGCCATCCTGAACATTTCATCAATCTTTCATTAGCTGCATGCCTGAATGAAGAACTCGTGTTACATTAGGCCGCTGCGCAGCAAGCCCCCCTGTTTCTCATTTACTCGCCACATTTTTAGCAAGCACAAAGTTCAGAACAATTATCGCAGGTGTTTTCGTGACTGAAACCTTCAACTTATTCTGTATAAATTAATGACAAGGATATATTATGGATGACCAAAATATAGGACCAAAAATGTACTAAATATACAAGAAGTGACTGCCTATTTCATGCTTTTGTAAAATGTAAAACAAAAGCTCATTAAGACAAAAATGGAAGAGCTGAGTTTTATGGAAATCCTAAAATACAAGCCTGCCACCATAACTCTGTCTCATTCGGGATATTACTTTTTAAATTTTTATGCATTGCTTAAATTTTGTCTAGAATGATGAAAGACATTTCAATGTCATCACCGGATATAAAGGACGGTATGAAGTACTGGAATCATGCCCTTGAATGTTTAATATGTGTCACTTTTTTTTTTAAGTAAGCACATTTTTCCAGTGAAAAAGCTAGAAAATAATTTGTCAAGAATGGAATGTGACTTGACTTGTTTTTGAGAATAATGAAACATTTTGCAACAGCTACTTGTATGTCTGGGTCTACACATCTGAATATATTAATGTGCGTAAGAGTGAGTGAACGCAGTGAATGTGATCATTAAATCATTAATGATGATGTAATGTTTGGTAATGCAACTGTTTCTGCACGCTCACTGAAAAACAATAAATCAATATTACATTATTCCAGTGGTTTCCAACCTAGGGTTCGGGACCCTCACACACAGTCGCAAGACAAATCTGAAGGATCCAGGATGATTACCAGAATAGGAAAGCAGAAAATACAGCATCAGACTATTCTTATTTTGTCAGACTTTCCTCCTATGTTTATTTTCTTGTGAATTATTGGATAACTTTACCCCTGAAAAATATCCATAACAAACTGGTCACAACAGGAAGAAATATGCAACCACTGAAAATGGGTTGCATGGGACGATATGAAAATTTCATGTCACGATCATCCTGGCCAAAATAATTGTGAATCACAACATTAGCCCGAACTAAATATGCGTAAAACTAAAACACACTGGAACCACTTTACCTTACATGTTGCTTTGTTGAGACTTTTTTTCACAAAACATTATGAATTGTTTCTAAATATTAAGATTTTTTTCTTCAAACATTCAGACTTTTTTTCTCGAAACATTCCAACTTTTTTTTTTCAAAACATTGCAACTTTTTTTCTCGAAACATTACACATTTTTTCCCCCCGAAACATCACCCCTTTTTTCTCCAAAAATTAGGATGTTTTTCTCCAAACATTGGGACTTTTTTTCTGTAAATATTATGTATTTTTTCTTGAATTCATTAAACCTTTTTTCTCAAAACATTACGACCTTTTTCAAGAAACAAATATTTTTAATGCATCACAGATAGGACACTGTAGTAAACTGCAGTCAATTTGTGAGGATATTCACGATATTCCCGATTATCCCGATAATGGAAATTCACCACGCTCAACTTATTGTGAATGTTTTTATCGCGAGCCATGATAAAATAGGAGTATAAAATAGACTACTGTCCCATTATTATTCATGAAAGCATTATATTAGAATTGAAAGTCTCTCTGTTTCACTATTCACTTTAAGTAAACATTTGAATGCAGGACATTTAAGATATAATAAGATGATATAAGATAAGATAGGATATGTTACTTTATTGTCCCCAGGGGGGATTTTGCTTGTGCAATGGTGCTATACAGCTGCAATCAACTTAAGACAATATGTATCCACAACACATAACAGTGGTACACAAAATACACAGTAACAACAACACAAGAGTATGTAGCACATGATATGTAAAAGGATGTGTAGAATATTGCACATGCCCTGAGAGATAAAGGGCACTTTTACCGTGTGGTGTTAATGGTTTTACTAGTTATAAGTGAAAAATAAAGCAACTGCGTTTGGCTGGGGCCCCAAAATCACTAAATCCGCCCCTGAAAAACACACCCAATTCCCGGCTACTCGCGGTCAAAAACACTGGTGAGTAGTCCTACAGGTATTAAACTCCACAGGCGTATTATTAGTCGCTTGCTTTGACATAAACACTGCGTTTATACATTAGAGTACGGGTTTAATTGACGTTATTATTAGTGTTATAAGTTAGCATAACAAACTTACGTGGTGCTGTACCTGGAGGCTAACGGTAGCCGCTCGTGCTGCTCGTTGACTCCAAGGGAAGAAGAGCTCGGCTGTCACGTGAGTTTATCCAGCAGAAACACCGGTGAAATACTCTTAGCGAGGGCATTCATTTACAATTATGGGTAGGCTTTGACAAAACCAGCTCGGTTATCGGGTTATAGCCTAAATATCTGTAACCCGCTGTAGTCTGCAGGTGACAGCCCAGCTCGCGCTCAGTCCGCAGATCTCTGAAGCCCCGCCCCCCGCTGCGCACAGAGTTTATTAAAGGCAGACTGCATTATTTTTTTGTTTTTGTGAGGTTTTTATAACATTCTGTAGCTTCCCAGTACTGTTCCTTGTGTATTTAAATCCTTAACATTCACATAATGATCGAAATACGTGTCAAAATGCTGTTTTTTCCCCAAGCCATCAAAAAACTTTTACCCCGTGACCTGACAAGTTGCTGCATGACGACCTTGCTACATATAAACACAGTTTGTATAAAACATGCCAGGTGTTTTTAGTAGACTCTTTTTGTATACACAAGGTTTTTTAAACTTATTGTAGGCCTATATTTGTTGTCTCAATAAAGGTTGACTAAAAAACAACATATAAGCAGACAGGAACTATGTTACCGGCACAGAAGCTAAGCAATAGGGCTCGCAGGATATGATAACGGTGTTGAATAACGTGATAACGATATTCCTTGCGATAAATAAACTGATAATAAAGTGTAGTCAGTTCTGCCTTTCTGCTTTTTCAGTATACTGCTAAAATACAACAAACTGCATGTTGAATAAAAAAAAATCTAAGAAATTATTTCCAACATTCTTTTATTGAAATGAACACAAAAGGCACCATAAAAAAATAATTAGATTTACAATTTAAAGTGCAGTTTTCTACTAATACTTTCTAACTCAAAAAATCCCTGAGTGTTTTTTGCGATATGCCGCAGTCTTTCGCAATGTGTTTATTGCACAAGTTGATATCGGGATGACGATAAAAAAACGATATATTGTGCAGCCTTACTAAGCAAAGTATGGTTTAGATCCAAAAGTCACACAATAACACAAATAACTA